>RXPK01000125.1:1558574-1621553 GCA_004143645.1 Protaetia brevitarsis
CATACCCTTTATTATATTTAATAGTTAAAAGTTCCGAATTTTTGCAATTATATTTTATTTCTTTAAACACCATTGACAGATCCATTCGTCAAATGGCATCTCTGTATAAAACAACTGAATTTCCTCTCATTTCAGGTTAAATAACGCACATTCTGCGAGTGTGTACCTTATTGAAGACAATCGCTCAATGTAATATATTTCAATTCGAAACTTAATTTCACTACCAACCGGTGTCAGACGCTGCTCATTTGTTCTTTAAAATTTTAACGCTATTCGATAAATCCAACTTTATTCCAAACTACAACCTAAATAATTGTTATTTGTTTAAACAAAGTTTATACATAAATTATTATCCAAATTACTTCCAATTTTGAGGTTATTCTTCTTCATCGACATTTTTTCGAGTAATTTCCTGTCCTGATTGACATCCTCCTGATCGGAATACCTACGATGACCAGGCCTTATCAGATAACCCGACATTCCTGGTCCACACGATGTCCGCAGAATTCTTCTCTTATAGATTATTCCTCGTTCAATTCTACCTAAAATAAACGTATTATTTCAATTCTAATCTAAATTTTATTGACACTTATAAAGAAATTTCATATTAATACTTTAGCAAATTTTGAGGTTAGAAATTTGTTTTGTATCATGCATAACGGTTTCAGTTACTGGGAATTTGTATAAGTCGGTAGTATTATAATTTGATATGTATTTAAGATACGAACCAATATCCCGTAATTTACCGTCAAGGTTGGCTATTCTGTTTCACACGTCTTTTTAAGCCTAAAACTTCTCGTTCGAACGTTCAGAAAGCGCTGGGATTTCAGAATTAATTTAAACGTATTTAGTATTGAATTTATATTGCAAAAATGTGGATTTACTAATAAAACGTTAGTGTTATTAATTAAGTGGACTCACGTACTTACCTGAGATAAGATCCTGAGATTTATGTCTGATTTTACACAAGTTCACATTTAGAATTTTTTTTTTATTAAATAAAATCACTTTTATTCTCACTTAAATGTTTTCATTTCACATGAGAGATTGATTACCATCGAGGCACAACATTATCGTGCCTGCGATATCATCTAAACTGGTCATTAACATACAAATTGAAGGAGAGAACATTTTTTGCAACAGTCTTGTACGCTTGCTTCATACGTACTAAAATATAAGAGGGCTAGCTATTCGTTATTTTTTTGATGTCAACACCGCTCTATTGGAATTTCTCGCCCGGCATGCCATCTGCTGTGAGAGAGCAACTTTCTAATCAAATTAAAAAGATAGATGACACTGGGATGTTAAAAATTTGATTTTTACTAATTTAATCAATGTGTTTCTTATAAAATTTATTTTTTAAAAACCGGGCTGTATCCCACTCTGTAGCGTTTCAGTATATATGTATAGAACAACAAACTATGACACTAAACTCTATGATATTGCTCGAGCTTAAAGCAAGCACCTGGACCCATACTTGAATCGAAACGAGACCTACATTCGATTTTAAATTAAGTTTAGCTTTTGAACTGGAACTGCAAATAAATTAAAACGGTTCTTTTCGGTTCTTTCCATTTTTCGTTGTAACACAATTTAGAACAGGCGCGCATAACAATATTTCTTGTATACTTGAAACTTATACCCCCTGCCTGCTCGAATCGGTTAAAACCACACTGCCTTATGCTAGTGTATTATGAGCTGTTAGGTGAATTAAAATGAGTTGAATTGACATATGTTGGAACCCTACGCAAGAATAAGCGAAAAATTCCATCAACATTTACATAAACTAAGAATCCATCAGTTAACTCCTGTAAGTTTGCAGTTACACGTGACAATACATTAGCTTTCATGTGCGCGGAAAAAAATAATATCTTTTGTTTGTGTCTTCGCTGCATTATAATGGCAATATTGAAGAAAATGGAAAACCAAAAATAATATTTATTATTGCACCAAAGGGAGTCGACGCATTGGATCAGAAGTACTTAAAATATTCATGCCAAAGAAGAACCAGACGTTTGATTAACGCCAGCTCGAGAACTAGACCTACAAATATACAAAAGATGCCACATAAATAAATAATAATTAATAAAATTTATTCTGTTTAAACAAATATTTTTGCAGAAATGCGCTCTTATTACACACTTTATCAAACTTAACATACATTACTCATTAAAAATAAATGAACGTTGTTTCAGGACTCTATATAATAGCAAAGGTCATTCAGGTGTTGTTCACTGGCGATCGTTAAAACCGATTCTATTGTATCTGTTGAATCTCCACAACGTAAATAGTGCACTGGTAGTTGGCTGTACATAGGACACTCCAACAGAAAGTGTTGCAAGGTCTTCTTATCGCGCGTGTTACAAAACAGTACAAATATTATGAAATTGCATTTTATAGGCATTTTTGTCATGGTATCATCTCATTTCACGTTTATTCCCAACTTGTATCTGATTAACAAATCATATTTTCTTTATGTTAGTCCTATACCTGATATAGTCTTCTCTGATGTTGAAGTTACTTATCTTGCGGTACAGTGGTGCACATTATGAATTACAGGCTGCTTCAATGTCTTTCGATGTAAGGTGGTTAACAGTCTTTTGGAATATATCAACTTTTTTGTATTTTATTTGTGCACTACCTTGAATCGTGCTCAATATATTCGACTCACCGATTTGTACACATATGTGTCCTCACCTAGATACCCAGTTCAGGTAGTCGATATGTAGTAAAGCAGTGAAGCACTGCTTAGTTAAACGATTATCTTGCATTCCCATAATTTTATGCCACCAGGAACATATTCTACAAATTATTTTTTGTTTTATCTATATTTGCTTTGTTTCCAATCGCGCTATGTATCGTAATAACAAAGATGCCACCTATGTAACCGAAAAAGTGACTGTAAGGAAAAAACTACCTGTGCTGAATGTTGCCAAAATATCTGCTGACATCATTCAGAAGCAATCGTTAAATGCTTTGCATATTTAGAAAGGTATAGTTTGTAGAGTCTTAAAAATTACATAATACAAATAGCTGAATAAAACTTAAATAAACCGATGTAAGGGAATCTGTACCTTGTCTACCACGATTTTTTTTAGCGTTCAAGCTAGTATCATAACCATATCAAATATGATAAATAAAAGTATTAAGTAAGATAATAATTAGTATTTATTGGATTAAATTCATTAGATTGCGGACCGCACTGGATGAACCCGCAGTCGAACACTTGTTGACTGCGTACACATACGTGCTAAACATCTCTTCGACTCACTAGGCATGCAAAACTTATTTTTTGTCTACTCTCTGATGATGAAAAAATATGGTTGTCAGAAATTTTATGCGTAATTCTAATTCACATTTTCTCTTACAGATATTAAGAACAGAGCTTTGGAAACTTTGAAACAGACGCCGTTTATAAAGACACCTAACTTTAATACATTTTTTCTGTTTATATGCACTTTTTTTATAAAGCACTTTTTTGTTTAGTCTTTAATAAAATTAAACTTTCACTCAATCAAGATTTAAGATAAACAATTGCTTTAAAACCAAAACAATATCTAAAAAAATGGTAATAGGCAGCAAAAAATATGAAATCAAATTGTGAGGTGTTGAACACCTCGCCATAGTATAAGAGTAACAACACGATATCACTATCGTGTTGTTCATCTTCCTTCTTCTTGGCTGCTTAATGAGTCATTTAAACAAAGAAAATGCCAGAGAGGAGTTGGAGTTATCTTTTATTGTTCAACGATATTTCAAAATTCTTTACTTTTTTTGACATTTTTTCTGCAAACGGTGTACCCTCCTTTTTAATTTTTTTTTTCAAATACTTCTTTTCCAATTTTTTTACATCTTTTTTACATTTGTTTATTTTGTTTAATGTTTGTAATAATTATTTCCAAACTTTGCACCTCTTTTTAACATTTCCTTATTTTATATTTTTTGCACTTGTTTATTTTTTTTCGTGTTTTTATTTTTTACCGCTTTTTTTGTATCTTCTCATTTTTTCAAGTTTTTTATTTCTTTTTTACAATTGTTTGCATTTCCTATTTTTTAACAATTATTTTCAAATTTTACACCTATTATAAATTTATTTATTATCTTCTGTAGTTGCTTATTTTTATATTTATTTTGTCTTGTTTTATTTATTCTTACTCTTTTTACTTTCTCATTTTACATTTGTTTATTTTTGAATTTTTTTTCTGTCCATTTTTTATTTTCTCATTTTTTTATTTCTTTTTTACAGTTGTTTGCTTTTTCATTTTTTACCTTTTTTTGATATTTTAATCTTTTTCCCCAAACATTGTATCATCTTTTTAACAATTTTCTCAAACATCCTCTTTTTTCCAAAATTGTTCACAACTTTTTACGTGTATTTTTCTAGTTTCTAGTAAGAGTTATTTCCAAACTTTGCACCTCATTTAATCATTTAATATATGAAAAGCACTTCCCTACATTTGAGTATATTTTTTCCTTTGGACAGGTATGATTATTCTAAATCTATAAAAAGCAGAGAGAGTATGTAATTCGAGCGATAAATCGACAAATGTCGACATCAGATCTTGAAAGGCCGGCAGGGTGGTGAATATGCAAAGATTGCAAGTTTTTTAAAGTAAGAAACTAACGAAGTAATGTATTTTTTGCTAATTGTAATAATTAAGAAGAATTTTTCCAAAGATTTTTTTTTCTTGGGAAAAATTCCTCTTAATTATTAGCAGTTATTAGCAAAAATACATTAATTTATTAATATGATGTGTAGTTGGAGCAACTAATTCCGATATTGTTTTTCATAAATGTGCAAAGAACATAAAATCCATATTTCAGGATAATGATTTCTACATTTTACATTTTTAATCGAAGCTCTAATAAACTATGGTAGAAAATGGTTATCCCCAACTAAGGATTGTATACCGGTTAACCGGTAAATTGACCAAAAAACGTTCGGCAAATTTACCGGTAAATAACAAAAATTACCGTTATTCGGTAAATGATAATCCATACCAGAAATTTTTATGTTTGTACGAAATATTGTGTTTATAGATATTTAAAGGTCTAAAGGGAAATTGAAAATAAAAAAAAAACAGGTAAGTGTAAGTAACAATATACCCAATTATTAATTTTATAGATGTTTTTTGTTTAATTTTAATTTAAATTTTCTTGAGATTGAGAGTCGCTGTAATGCCAAAATTTTGCGATGCAAATGCAATTTTTTTTTATTGGAAACGTATAACCTCCATTCCACCGAGTTAGTCAGAAAGAGAAGGAATCAAAAAATTCAACAAAAAAAAGCAAAGAATTGAAAAAAGTCGTGTGGAAATTAAGTCTCAAATGAGTGGATAACGAAAAGCAACGCAAAGAAAAGCGAGATTCAAGCTAAGCGTCCACTAGTCTCGCCGAATCGAATCGAATTAATTCGCATCCCAAATAATCATATGGGATTTATGCGTCGATTAAAGAAGAGCAGGGACGCGGCGAATTTATACGGCGGCGCGCTTCTACTCGATAAAAAAATTAGCAGAATTCTTTACTAGATCTGCAAACAAATGGTGAAACTCACCATAGATATTCCTTTTACTATTGAATTCTGTATCCAATATTTGGGCGCACACCACTTTCTTTTTTTTGCGTTTGCTTCTTCATCCAGAAGAATTTGAAATAGAAACATTTCTTCGTCCGAGCTGTCCGCACGTTTCGCTTCTCCGCGATTCGGCTGTAGCGGACGCTAGACTTAATGTTCATTTGTTGCTAGGATAGTAGGAAGCAAAACGTCCCACTTAATTGTTTTAATATTTAAAAATAATAAATATGTAAGACATTTCACACGTATTTTAGAATTATAGTAGCAATTTTGAATACAACCACATTATGAGAGGACATATATCAAATGACTTATTGTCAATAACATTTAAAATTTGAATCTTAAATAATTTTTTTACTCCTAATAACTGCCTAAAGTAATTAAATACAAATATTTATTACAAAATTCTAATATTATGCCTTAAGATTGTGCAAAATATGTATTATTCTAGCCGAACCCTATTTTCTTGGGGAATTTCCATTAATGTCACATATGAAAAAATCTTTACTTACCCATATATCTATCAAATAGCAAACAATGTGTTAAATGAATATATAGCATTGTTAGGCAGTGTGTGTTATTCTGTTTCTGAAATGTAAAATAGAGTTAAAAGAATTTCACTGCCCACTCAATAATTTTTAATATTTAATCTCACGCTATAAATGCTAAATATTTAATCATTTTGCCACTTTCTCCTACATATTCCAATTTTCTGCACGTCAACTCGGACAGCACGAAACTAATTGCGAACATAATTATTCCTAAATCAAACAGGAAATCGCAGATTTTTGCTGTTGTTTCCATCTGATTCAATTCGATTCGCCAGAATGCCGCCCAATGTATTTTTTTTAAAGTCGGTTACCGCTACTTTCTAATCTACCACTCGCCTTATTACCTTTCCTTCTGATCGCTGGATAGCGAGAGCGTGACACCCACTCACGTCGAAACCTTTCACGGAGCGGCGCCAATAGCTCTTATCGAATCTAGCGATTTCTGGTTCCCTCATGTTGGGTATTCCGCGCGTTCTCCCCAGATAGCTACGTTCCGGACTTACACGCAAGCCCACACGCAAGAAGGATTCTTGCACTTTCACGTAGCACTTTAAATATTGGATGGCCCTCGGACTATAAATATTCCCGGAGATGTTTAGCTGAAAGCTCGCTGAAATTTTGATGCCGTCTCTCGGGGACGGGAACACATGCGTCATATGGTATTCCAAAGGTAAGGGTACCTTCCTGAAGAGATATGTAGGTATATGCGGTACGCGTCTCTATATAAGGATATTCCCGCACGTCCTATGAGTATTTAATATACAATCAGGCCTCGACATCCGAGTTTCAGGATAGATGCCAGGGCAACGAACGGTTTGTCCTAATACCGGGGTTAAGTAATTGAATTCTAAAGTGAGATTATTGTTGTTGTACTAGGCGGGATTAATTATAATGCATAAATGATGATCGTAATTAAAAGTCGAGTGGGAGGTAGGAATGTATAGTTTGTAGGTGTAAATATACTTCCACCCATTTTATAAAGTCTCTTGAAACAAAATTAAAAATGTTCTGTTAATTATTTCTTATAATTTATTATTGTACTTGTGATTATATTGATTAATTATCAAGGTGTGACGCTTCAAGGTGATGTTTTCTGCTTTTGCGTTGACAAGGGAGTTCCGCAGGGATTAGTTTGATGGCCGCTACGTTGTGGATGCCTACACGAATGTGTACGATATTCTGACATCTAGATGTTTATCAACAATGCACAGATATACAGGAGCTTTACTACCGATGACTTCTATTTTGGATTGAGTTAACTCAATGATCATTTAATGCGCATAAGCACGATTTCTTGTAGTGTGTGCTGTTTATGTTCGATATTCTCGTATCTTGATCAAAATTAAGATATTGATGTTTTCTTGGTTCTTTGGTTTCTCGTGATAATTACCACCATGTATAAAACGTAGTAAGTTATGCCAATATAATTTTACAAAGTTATGTACCCTAAATGTAATAGGAAATGCTAGTCTTCAACATTTAAACTAATTTAGTTAATTTGTTTCTCATTTGAAACAGTTTCAAACCATAGAAAAGAAGTTATTTGAATTTAAGATACTTGCCTGTTTACATATTATAAATGTCAAATATTAAATACTTAGGCAATTAGCTGCTTATCATGCACTTCCGTAGAGATAAATCTTTCTTTTAATCATCATTATGGCTCCGAAAAGAAAATCTGTTACCCTAATTGATCAGAGTAGGATTCGAACCCGCGCGCTCTCGCATTAGCGATATTTTATTGTTAGCTCACGCTTATCTGGTGTTCTTATAAATATTGTTCCGGGAAACTTATTTTTCTTCGGGATGTTAAATTTTTAGTAATATGTTGTGTATTCTCCTCCATTTAGGGTGAATAACGATCTTTTAACGCCCGTTTTGGTCGCTATTTTGAATTTGAGTTGACTGTTTATTTAAACGTTCAGGAGCCAATAACTGTTACAGAATTTAAATTTGATCATTGTTCCTGTGACCACGACAGCAGACGTTTGTTTTCTTAGCTGCTTCTTCATTTTTACGGCGCACAGTCAGAAATATCTCAATTCCTAAAAGCTAAAATTTTGCCTAAAACGTTCTGATATATTACCTATACAGCATTTAAGCGACGTTTTTCCTGCGAAAATTTCCTGAAAAGAATCCTGATAGTAGTAATAATAATAATTTTTTATTGCTGTAGATCATAGAAGATATAAACATTGTCAAGCATAACAATTAATATGTCATTTCATACACTTTTATAAACATCAAGCTGGCAAAACAAAAAACATGATACATAAAAATACATAACAATACCTAGTACACTAAAGAATTCCTCGTATGAATAGAAACATTCGTCAAGCAATAACTCTTTTATGCACTCTGGCAATTTATTATATACTTTGATTGCTCTGTACTCCGGTGTACTCTCAAATAATGCTGTTTCGTGACATGGTACAGTAAGATCATTCGCCCGCCTGGTAACCATTGTTTTATAGTATGTACAATTTCTTACTCAGATATGTGTAGTTTTGATATACTCAAATGCCAAGTTTGTATAAATAAATTGTTGGTAATGGTAGAATACCTAACTCTTTAAACAACGGACGACATGGTGTACCAGCTCGCCTATGCAATAAGCATCTTATAATTTTATTTTGTGCCTTAAATACTCGTACGATTTTTTTGAAGATTCCTAAGCAAGAATGCAATACTTTATCTTAAAGTAGACGTAGCCAAAATAAGCCTTTAAGACACGGATGTCAACCGTAAGTTTAGAATAACGTAAAAGGCCGAGTTAAGAGTTTTTACCAAAACCTCAATGTGTTCGTCCCATAATAGACAGTTATCCAATGTTACGCCTTACCACTAACTTAAATTTACTAACATTGGGAACCGATTTACGATTTTAGTTAAAATAAATGTTTAAATTTGTTTTGTTGTTAAAACATAATGCGGCAGATTTATCCATATTTAGCTGTAAATTGTTTTTAGTACACCAGTTATTAATGCTTTTATTTACGATGCTAACTAACGGCGATATGTTATTAAAATTGGTGCCTCTTAGTATACATGACGTGTCATTCGCGTATTGGTAAAGAAAACACATCTCCAACATATCAGGCATATCTGTCACGTACGCCAAAAACAACGTAGGGCCCAATATGGATCACTGCGGAATACCCTCGAAAATGACGATAAGCACTCTTTCTCTATACTCTGTTCGATATTGCTAATACTTACATACTGACACCTGATGCTACTGATGCCCAGGATCCGTATTTGGAGTCCCAAGTACGTCCTATTTGAACCGCAGTTTTTTTTTTTTTCTGGAACAGCACCTGTCATCAAAGTCGTTTCTTTATAACCAGGTATTTCACTGATGATTTCTACTGTGAGACGTACCTACCTGAAAAGACGTTTATCAATTTAGTTTTGAATCAATTTTCAAACAGTTGAAGAATATTCTTATACATTATTTACCATCAGTTTCATTTTAGACTTAGATATTGTAATGACCGCCATCATTTTGTATTTTTTAGGATATTTTCTTCATTATCAGATTTATGTTGGCATAAATTGATTCTGGTATAGTTTGTTATACGAAATTTCAAATTTAACCATAATTCCAGAAAAATTAATGATTTTTGCAATGAATGTTAGGTTAACCGTTGTATAATGGATGACACTACTAGTGTTGAATTAGTGGAATCGACCTAATGGTATTTTACATATAAATGACTGAATTTATGAAATTGTCAGGCGAGTTCGAATATTTTTGTTTGAAATAAAATTGTTTTACGTAGTAAATGAATGTATGTCTGATTTAAAAGCCTCTTATAATATCAAACTTAGAACTTTAGATTCTATTTTAATAAATGAAAATGCTTTTAAAACTTTCTTCTACTGCATGGTTCGTGTGACTTTGCAATTATATATTGGAATAACATTCATAACAACATTAAACGATCTGAGATGGCGCCTTGGGAAAACAATGGAATTGTTAGCAAGCAGATGGAAAGGTGTCTTGACAGTTGATTGATACATCCACAACCGTCCCGTGCCACCTAGCAGATGAAAGATCGCGGGTTACAATACTCAAATTAGACACCAATAATTGTTTCTGTTCTATTTTGTTTTAATATTGATATGTTACTATGATTAACGTTGTTACCATTATTTGAATATCAGAGAATGTGTTGAAATAGAGAGATGGAATTAGAGTACAATGAGATAATCGTTTCATTTGTTCTTTCTATAAAGATTTCATCGTAGATATTTCTGTTCATTAAAGATCACGAATATAAACATAGCATATTGATGCGATTGGTTTTACTTTGGTGTGAAAATTAGAGCAACATATATATCGCTATGTTATTTTCGTTAAAAAAAAAAATAAAATCGTCATGTACTTTTTTTATAATCTAACAATTATCTGTACCTAGAGTTGAATGCTGGTTACGTCTTGTTTTTCCGTAATAAAGTTAGAAAATTGGAAGCCATTACTAGATTTCATTTGGACTATCTCCTGACGAACTATTTTGAAGGAATTTATTCATTAGAAAACAATATATATATATATATATATACAGTGACCGGCATAAATATTGCAACAAGAGAAATTTTTTTATTATTAAAATATACTAAAACTTTTTTTTGGGGATAGGTTGTGCATGTCAATAATAAAAAAAAGTCCCATATGTTGCAATATTTATGCCGGTCACTGAATATTAATTAAGTACTCAACATTTAAATGAAAACACATAGAAAATGTTGTCGTTTTTTAAGGTTAGTGCCACGTTGTGGTCGATTAGTAACGTTAATAGTAATATAAGTTGGTATTTGATTCGTTATGGTTTAAGATAGGAAAATTATGATTTTTCTGTTATTTGGGAGATGAACATAAATATTGTTAATTTATGCAATTGATTTCTCTGAGAACAGAGGATATTCAGTTATATATTCGGCCGAACATTTAAACATAAGCAACACGTTAAATAATAGATTTTTTTAGTTGGAAGAGTAAGTAAAATAATAGTTAACGTACTTCCTAATTTGTTTTAATGTATTTAAATTTTAAAATTTGCGTTGCTACCGGTTTCAGTCAGATACAACCTTCTTCAGGCAACTATTGAAATTATAGTCAAAATAAAAAAGGAAAAAATGAGAAATTGATTGATGAAAACTTCATTATTGTTCTTAGCAAGACAAAGTGGTTAATTGGGACCTCAACTGTGCTTCCAGCGCGAAGCCACTCGAAGCATCGTCCACTGACTGCAATAAATGAGTCTACGCTTTACTTTCAGGTTTTGAATATTCCTTAACTTGTCAATAACTAATGTTAGGCTGTGTAATTTTTCAGAAAAAATTGATTATGATCACAAACTGGTGTTCAAAGAATAAAATCAACTTGAACATAAATAAGTGTGATAAAAATACTCCAAACTGTGGTACTGGTAATGCTGCAAACTTCTCCTAGACCTCTCACCACAAACTGCACCAAACTGGAAGTACGTTTCGATAGCAAAGCTATCATCATCAACAGAAACACTGAACTGACACACCATAGTTCAGTTTGTGGTGAGGGGTCTAGGAGAAGTTTGCAATAAATATCTTACTTAAGATGTAGTAGCGCTATTATTTCCCCATACGACGCGCCGTTGATGTTCTTCCTGTTCATAAATAAATTCTGATTGCGAATCTTGAAATACTGTTTGATTCCCACCTATCCTTTTCCAAACATCTTGCAAATTCTACCTCTAAGTGCTTAAGATTTTATAATACACGCTCCAACTTTATTATTTTATACCACAGTTAGACCTAAGCTGGAATATGCTTCTTCATATGGTTCTATAGTATATCCACCAACGGAATGTCGCTTGAAAAGATTCAGAAAAAGTTCTTTAAATGCTATTCTTATACAAAGCAGATGCAACATATTCTTCCAAAAGAGTAGGCTACAATACTTGTTGAACATAATCCTACACAAGTTGGATTAGCAACTTATTGTTAGAGAAAAGTTAAGTTAGGAATAAGTTCCCTTAAGGTATTAACTCGTAAGATTGACGTATGGATTCTGAAAATTAAATCATCAGAGAGTAGGAAAGTTAAATCCTTAAAATTGCCACTCAGATCAATTTCCTTGAAGATTCTATACAGCAAAGTTATTTTACAGAGATTTAACAGTAGCAGAAAGAATTTCGGAATTGTTTATTCTTTCAGTTTGAAAATGGTGTCATCATCAAATGTATCTATTCCCAGTAACAATAAATAAATATCTATCTATCCAACTATGAGAGTGTTATAGAACATATTTACTTAATAAAATTCTACGTAATCGACCAAATACCAAAGGGTTGAGTCACTTCTGGCGTTTATACATGACACATTTCTTCTTTTATCCCCGCAACACGCTTTAGTACCTTTCAATGTATGTACATAGCTCATTATAAGAATGTATAAATACAAAAAAAAATTGTCCGAGACAGGTTATACAGTTACATACTTCACTCTGTTCACTGAAAAAAAAAAAACACGAAACTACTACAGAGGTGACATTTCGATAAGGGAAGATTAAGTAAATATTTGTCTCTCGCCTCCCGCTTTTTCGATTATACCGAGGGAGTAGTGAAGGCAATATTATGCCACACAAAGTGTTTTTCTTTGTTCCATCGTAGGTGGATCCGCTTTTTTTCCGCTTTATCTGAATAGGATGCCGACAAACGGTTCGATATTGGAATCCTAAAACGTTAGATTTTAATACGTGTATACTGCTTGCGTTGGCTTACCGCACAAATAACTTGGGGCTCTTACGCGAGTATGTAGTAGTCGAAAACGGTTTTAATGGGTCTTTTAGTCACCCGTAAAAGGCGTTCGAATGTTTGAAAAATATTTCCTGGTCGTTTAATTATTGTATAGAAAGCTACTGAAGAGGAAACGACTTAGACTATTGAGTTGTTGGTTATAAATCAATTGTTTAAAGGCTCAAAGTGCCGGAAATGATTTGCACTACTTTAAAAAAAATGCTAGAAGTGTAAATCAAAATATTATTTGTGAAAGTACAGTGTTACTACAAAAGAAATAGACACTTCCAATGTTTTATTAATCCAAAACTAATAACGTTATTATGAATTTGTTTAAACTATTTTATAAAGTGATTCTTAAAAGCTTTACTTTGGAACATAGGTGCTCAATACGGACTCCTCCTGTCACACGGCGCACATCAAGACGATAGTCTAGTTCATTCCAAACCCGGCGTAACATATCTGCATCAACAATTTCCACAGCTCCTCATCACGAATGATGATTTTAATCTCTTCAAGTGTTCAGATATTTGGACTCTAACCTGGAATCTACATTTGAAAAGATCGCCGCAAGACAAGGCTTTCCTTAGCAACCTGCCGAAGGATATGTTGAAAATCTTGGGGCCTATATCTAAAGCTAGTTCGTTGGCTTTAGATGATGTCCAACTATAACCTAGTGAGCTATAGCTTAGTGGCAGAAAGTACAATGAGCTAGGGTTGGAGCAAGACTTACATTCATACAAATATGATATTCACGGGAGCAATGTCTTCCTCTCCGTTATGGGCATTAGAAACTATTTCGGATTTACCATCCGTGTACATTATTGTGGAAAGAAAGCCAGGTTAGCTATACTTCGCCTTTAGCAACAATGAACAAATCGCTTCACACTCATTGTTCGGGTGGTCAACAAGTTACTGGAATCGGCTGTTTCCGACAGTATGCTGGAAGCCCAGCGCATATGATGTGTACCCAACCAATGATCGATGCATATTTCACTAACTCCTTCCAAATAGAGAGGAATGTATCATTTCACTTAATTTCGTCAGATCACGCAGAAACTACTTGAAAGGTCAATTATTTCTGTAAAAAAGTGTCAAAGCAATTACTTCTGTTTTTACAGGTCACTTTAGATTCAGGAAGCACCTGAATAGAAACGCGCTCTCTGATAATGAGACTGAATCCCGATGATGTTTGAAGGACTAGGAAATAATTTAATACATTTTCTGCAACGGTTCTGCCACTACAAGAATTAGGTATTTCACCTTTGAGGAGGTGTTTTGTTCTAGAGGATCTGAAAACAATCTCATTCAACAAGTTTCTGGGCTACCTTAAGGGCCTGGACTTGTTGGATGAACATTAAAATAATCAATCTCAAAAGACCCAAATACATTAACATAATGTAGGAATGAAAAAGGAACAGCAGAAGGATTATAGAAATTGTGAAGTAAGGGAAGTAGAAGGCTTGACATACTTAGGAATTTTGATATATAATTGAAAGGAAGAAATGGGCCAAAAGATGTGGGGTATGCTACAAACATCAGTTGTTAATGACAAACAAGTTTGGCAGAATGTGTAAAATTGCTATAAAGTCGATCCTAAATTATGTCAAAGGAAGATGTCGCACTGATAAACAATGATCAACACGACATGCTTCCTAATTTGCTATTATTTATGATTCATGGCGGCATCACTACGTGATATGAATAATGAAATTCATGTTTTTGAAGAGAGCTTTACTCGAAAATTCAAATAAAAGTAAATTTTACTAGTAAACGCACGTTCAATGTGTAATAAGTTCTGGAAAAAATTGCCAGTCTTATCTTTTTATCTAGATTTTAGTAGGTAACACAAAATTGTACATGTTTTTTTCATGGTATTTTATATTTGCATTCCTGATATGTTTCAAATTTAGGCGAAAAAATGATAAATTTTACCAAAATTTCTTTTTGCGTAGAATAGAATAGCTTTATTATTGCAGTGTTTCAATACAAAAAAAGAAGAATGCAAACGCCAGATCAAAACTGTAAAACAAATATTTATAAATGTATATTTGAGGTTAGAAATTCTTCTGTATTTTATGGTTCTATTTCTAGTAATAATTTGTATACATATTTTTTAAATATTGACAATTTTTTTACAGTTTTAGTATGTGATAGCAATTTATTATAGAACCTCAGGCAATTATATTCTAAATTATTGTCACTTAGTGTGAGTCAATGCTTGGGGTAGCGATAATCGGTTTTAAAACTTGTAGAATACTGGTGTCGTAATTCAGTGTTTGGTTTTAAACAAGAAGATTGGCCATTCAAATTTGTAAATACCACATGCAGTTAAAATGTTAGTTTGAGAAATCCTCTGCAAGACTGATTGTACTCGAGTTTATTAACCACATGTAAACATTTTTCTGTATCAAAAAAAAAAAACTCTGCTTGGGTCACTACCACCACCCCAAACAACGATTTCAAATTTTATATTTGAATAGCAGCAACCATAATATATAATACGAAGCACATGCCAACTTACTATATGTCTACGAATTGCAAAGCAATAACTACAAAGTCTTTTATAAAGTTCATTGACGTGATCTTTCCATTTTAAGGTTTCGTAGACTGTAGGACCCAGCAGCTTAACATAAGTGCGGACGGTATACTCGCAGTTATTAATATTCACAGCTACTGGGTAAACGTTTGAAATTTGTTAAATTTGAAGAAGATAACATTTAATTTATCGTGGTTAATTTTAAGCTGGTTGATAGTTAACCATTCCTCAACTGTGCTTAGATAACTGCTGCCTAGATCGATAACTATCTAGTGTACTACCAGTTATTAAAAAAGTAGTATTGTTCGCATAATTTACAGTTAAAAAATGACTTACAATAGAGGTGGATTTAATATTATAAATATCATTAAGGTAGACAATAAACAGTAAAGGACCTATTATGCTACCTTGTGACACGCCTTTTGTTATGGTCATGTAATATGAAAGAGCAGCCTTATTTTTAATTCTAACATGCACTTGTTGTTGGCGCTCGTTGAAATTAGGAGGAAACCAAGTTAACGCGTTACCATAAATTAAATATTCTAGAATAAATAGTAACATTACTATATTTTTTTTTAAATTCTGATTTTACATTGTCTCTACTTAAGTTATCTACATATTTATTGTTTCTAATTTTTCGTTATATATTTTAAGATTTATGTTGAGCGTTTTCTCGTCTCTCACCATTAATATCATGCCATCTGTAGATACGATATCGGACTACTTTGATCTAAATTCCAGTGACCTATGTTATATTTTCGTCCATGTTTTTTTGCTTCTTTTATTATCTCATTTAAGACGGCTATGAGAATGCATACTGTGACGAGCGCCAATTTTTAAATTGGCGATTTTGATAGGCGCCCCTAGATGGCGCTAGCATAGCGGAAGAAAGGCCTACGTACGAGGTCCAAAGAGGAACGACAGAGGACAGTACCGGGGCGAAGATTCGCGATAATTCTTCTGAATCTGGAAACGCGCCCTAGATGCGTCGCGAACACTCTCGCAATTCTCCCGCCAGATATAAATAACACGGGAATGCACTGCATGCTAAGAGGCAGAGTGGTCTATGCCAATATGCTAGATAAAAACATCGCCATGAGGACCACCAGAGGGTGTCCTCAAGGGGGAGTACTGTCGCCACTGCTGTGGGAGCTTGGTCGTGATGATCTCGTCAGATCATTAAACGACAAAGAATATGGACGCAGGGGTACGCTGATGACATTGTCATCGTAGCTAGGGGGAAGTTCCCAGGCGTGGTGGGCGGGGCATCATGCGTAATGCACTGCGAATGATGGAGGAATGGTGCCTTTCAAGGACTCTCAGTTAATCCACAAAAAAACAAAGTTGGTTGCCTTTACCAACATGAGAAAACTCAATGACCTAGGCGGCATTAGGACTGTTTGGGCAGGAGTTACAATTAACCAAGGAAGTAAAGTATCTGAGGTTACCCTTGCTTGCAAAACTGAGCTGGGAAAAATCATTTAGTTAACACAACGAACCAGGGCCACGCAACTATTCTGGCGCTGCAGGAGAGTGTGCTGGCAAAACCTGGGGATTTAAGCCGAAGGTGATCCATTGGCTATATACTGCCGTGATAAGACCCAGCCGATAACATACGGGGCAGGAGTCTGGTGGAGGAGGACAGAAGTGCCTCCGCAGCGAAGCTGCTGACCGCTGTCCAGAGACAGGCGTTGCTGGGTATCACTTGGTTGCAAACTAACAGTTACAGGGACCGCCTCTTTGGAGACCATTTGTGGGCCTCCCCTCGCTGGACTTTATGTGAGAGCGGAGGCAATGAATGCGATCCTTAGACTGAAAGCCAACAACCTGTGGCATCCCAAATTTAGGGTGGGAGACACACTTTTTACTACGGGGCGCGTTGCTGGGACGGCCATTGCTACAAATGCCACGGACAGCATGGCACCCCGAAATTATCTTCACTGAAAAGGTGAAAATCCCATACCGAACAGAGACCAGGCGCGTAGTGAGATCACTGCTTACGAAAACTGGTACACGGATGGATCCAAATCCAGCCAGGGGACAGAGCCGGTTATTTGCGGGCCCAGTCGTAATGAGGATATTGATGAGCCTGTATGTGGGATCACTAGGATTCCAGCAGAAGAAGGGAATCTGGACCTGGTTAGATAAAGAAAGTACTAAAGAAAGTGGAGGTCGACTGAAGGTCAACTCCATACCAAAACGCTGATAGGGGATGGGGATGGTAGTTTCTCTGATAACCTACTCAAGCGCAGTAAGAAAGAAGTTAAAACCATTACTGGGTTGGTAACTGGCACTGCCCTCTGAAAAAGCATCCATACAACACAGGCCGTGTAAGCGAACCGTGCTGGTGTAGCTACAGGAGAACGAGTTCACATGTAATCTGCACATGTGAGGAACTGAAGGTACTCAGGAGAAATATTTCGGGAGAGTCTTTTGGAGCCTCGAAAGTCTCAAGTTTCCACTGGGCAAGATACTGGGCTTTATAGAGAACACCAAGCTGCTGCGAGTGAAATAAGAGAATCAATAGGATGGTTACAATGAGCACCAAGCTCGAAGTGCCCGGACATCAAGTCGCCCACCCTAACAGAATGATAATGAATGAACGGGAATAAATGCGTGTGATAAATATCGGTGCAAATAAATCGTTTACATAAATTAAGACATTAGAAATTAAGTGATTTAATTAATAAGTGATTTTTAATAGTAAGTAGTGAATGATTTAATTTTAGTGTTTATTTTCATCTTATTTATTAGATTTAAGTAGTTCGTAAGTGAGTTAATAAATCAAGCTGATTTAAATATATCGCCTGTGTATTTTTCTAAACCCCGACAACGTTTTAAAAGTAGAAAAACGTTACAATACTATTGAAGTTTTTTGAGAATTATACTATACTGTACTATACTCTACTATATTATTTATTAACAAAACTACAAGCCTGATAGTATGTACATTGTTAAAAATACTGTATCACACGATAAGTGTTTTCCTACGAGGCCTCGCAGGTTAAATTTATTCTTCACCTTTCGTGTCGACGTTAAGGCATTGGGCCTGAGAGATTACTACTATTAGAATTTAGATTATAGCTAAAATTATGTGTTAATTACTGAGAATTTTGATGACACATTTGACGTGTGTTTATTGTTTTTACTTAGTTGTTAGATTCATTCATTGCGTTCATTCGATCTCGTTGTATTTCTCTTATCTTCAACACTCTGTTTTATGATCACGAAACACCATGAATGTCTTCTGCCTCCCTGTGATTCTTAGGAACCTTTAACGTGAATACTGGCAGTTATTAATTTTTAAACTTTAGAAGTGGCATAGTTCTGAAACCAATGAAAATTCACATCTATCACTGTTAAATGATACCAAATACAAAAACGAGTTACCTATTAGTGCGATTTTATAAATAATAAAACAGAAAACACACACTTTCAAGTTACAGTATCTGATTCGTGTAGTGCTACAAATAATTCATTAAACTCGATACTACCGCCTATCCCGGAAAGCGTCAGGAATATCTCCCAATAGCAGCTTAAAGTTTTACCTCCCAAACGCAATAAAAGTTCCCCCATTCATATGGAAATCATACATAGCTTCCACCGCGCGCTTCGGCTTTAAGTTTTTCCCGCTTCCGTCGCAGGTATACGCGATGCACGTACCGTACGCTGGCGCTTCGAACGTATTCTGGATATTGAAATTCGCCTGTTTGCTTTAGCGCAACCGTAACGTAACTCCTAGCGTTTTGTAAACCCACTTTCCTCCGGGTGGTTACTACGAAAATAATTGTACGAGTCCTAGTCCGCGTAATCTTGTTTATACGCCGCCGAGAATAAATAGTAAACAGACGTGTTGCGGATAGTAAACACTTTAACTGTGGGTAGGCAGTGTTGTGAACTCGGAGAGATTCGGAGACTGGTTGCTTTTAGCATGTGTTTTGTGCATTAGGGAGCGAAAATATTCTAACTTTTAATACAGCGGAGGGTGTAAGAGTGTGTGTTTATGGTGTATTTTGTGTTGTTAAAACAGGAAAAGGAGCTTCTCAATATCGACGTATTGTTATGTTATTTATTGTGAGTTGTTTTTTTATATTTTATCTTCTTCAATCATCTGCTTTATTGAAAATTCTGATTGGATTTTTCAAGTTTATTGGATGCTTTATCAAAATATATTTTATATTCTTTTTCCTGATAAGAATTTAAACATTTAATGATTCTTATAGCTATTATTTTGTAGTCGACTTTAGTAGATTCTTATACAGGCGCCAAACAAGCCATAAAATCTGACTTGAAAGCATTTTCATAATAACAATATCCTCAATAAATTATTATTATCTGTTTGCGAAAGTCTCAATTATGTATTGGCCCTGGCATTTGTGCATTTTCTCTACGAACTTTGACTTATTTCCTGATTGAATACCATTTCATGCATTTGCGATTGCACTTAACTGTGTAATTAATGATGTTTATCTCCAATTTTTTTGTAGCAATATGTATATGTTTTTAATGTTACCTGCAACAACTTCATTTTGCATCAGAAAAAAAATGAACATTCGCGATATTGCTGACTTATATAATTATATCATAAATGTTTATAGATCTTTTAATGCGTCTCCAATTTTTAAATAATAAGCACATGCAAAAAGGTCATTGAAATGGAAAAACGAACAATTATTTAAACAATGGCAAAATTTCTGTAATTATGATATTACTAAGGTGAAGTTAAGGTTCTTATGAAAACTTTGCTTTCATAATTATGATATGAAGCAAAATTATTCACAATGCGTTGGGAAGAAATAATATGTATTGCACTAAAAATAAATTATTGCACTTGACATCGGCAAGATGGAAACCACCAAGAACTCTCGTTGGAAAATTTTTTAAGCATTAAGTTATTCTCAGCTGCTCCACGAACATATCAATTGATATTTGCAAAGTTACTTTTTATATATTTTTTTTTTGTTATTAGCCCTGTAACTGAACAAGGAATACTACAGTTGCTTACAAAACTTAACATAAATGAAGCGCCATAAAGTGATAATATCTTTGTAAAGTATATTACCAACTTCAAAACTGTTATCCAATTATCTGCAAATTGATGATTTTATCGGCTAGACAAAGTACTATACCAGACGATTTAAAAATAACAATGATTATGTCTCTTGATAAGAGAGGAAAGAAGAATGAAATTGCAAATTGTCCTTTACAACTTTTTGATATGTTTATATGTTTTGACTAACAACATTTTGTTGTAATGTAATAATGGATGAAAATGTCAACCACATATTAGCAATTATTTTCACTAACTCCTTTATACTTGAAGAAGACAATAAATTGTCGAAACGTCGTTATTAATGATCTGAAAATTTGCCTTTCATTTTAAAGCCAAAAATCCACAAACTCGGTATCATAGAATTTTTTTAGTTACTAATATAACGACAAACTTGATTGGACATTTGTACAGATACATGAAATTTTGAAAGAATAACGAAAATTAATAATAAACTTTAATAAAAACAAAGTTACCTATGCGCATTAGATCTACATATCTGAACTTTGATCATCAACAATTTATTACATACAAAGTTAAAACAAAGCTTTGTAAATAATTTTATTGACGATTTCATAGTAATTCGATAGATAGTTCACCTAATTTTTATTGAACTTACTTTAATAGTATTGTGTTAGCCTGAGGAAGACCAAGTAGTTAGAAACGTCTTTGATAGAGTATTAATATATAAAAATAAAGAAATTGAGCTCAAAATAGTTATTTTTGTCTTGAATCATTAAACATTCAAAAGCAAAATTTAATCAGGTAATGTGTTGCAGCTGTAAATAATTACAGTGAACCATTTTTTTATCCCCCACAGAGATTGTAGTAAGTCTAACTTTCTAGATGATTATATTATGCGTGGGGAAGAAATAATATGTATTGCAATAAAAATAAAGTATTGCACTTTTTAACATCGGCAAGATGGAAACCACCAAGAACTTTCGTTGGAAAAATTTATAAGCATTAAGATATTCTCAGCTGCACCACGAACATATCAATTGATATTTGAAAATTTATATTTATATTTATTTTATATTATTTTATCATTAGCCCTGTAACTGAACAAGAAATACGACAGTTGCTTACAAAACTTTATGAAGTATATTACCAACTTCTCCAATATTGTTACCCAATTATCTGCAAATTGATCAATTTATCGACTAAACAAAGTACTATATCAGAAGATTTAAAACTAACAATGATTATGCCTCTTCATAAGAGAGGAAAGAAGAATGAAGTTGCTAATTGTCGAGGACGATATTACATTAACATTATTATTTACAAAAAAGTTTCTGTTTTGTAAATGTTTATCAATAATATTAATGTGATATTGTCCTTTACAACTTTTTAATATGTTGATATGTTTTGACTAACAACATTATGTTGCAATGTAATAATGGATGAAAATCTCAACCACAGATTAGCAATTACTTTCACTAACTCTTTTATACTTGAAAAAAACAATAAATTGTCGAAACATCGTTGTTAACGATCTGAATATTTTTTTTTTTTTAATTTTAAAGTCAAAAATCCACAAAGTCGCTATCATAGAATTTTTTTAATTACTAATATAAGGACAAACTTGATTGGACATTTGTACATATACAAGAAATTTTGAAAGAATAACGAAAATTAATAATAAACTTTAATAAAAACAAAGTTACCTATGCGCATTAGATCTACATATCTGAACTTTGATCATCAACAATTTATTACGTACAAAGTTAAAACAAAGCGTTGTAAATAATTTTATTGACGATTTCATAGTAATTCGATAGGTAACACACCTAATTTTTATTGAACTTACTCAAAAGTTATTGTGTTAGCCTGAGGAAGACCAAGTTTAGTTAGAAACGTCTTTGACAGAATATTAATATATAAAAATAAAGAAATTGAGCTCAAAATAGTTATTTTTGTCTTGAATCATTAAACATTCAAAAAAAAAAATTTAATCAAGTAATGTATTGCAGCTGTAAATAATTACAGTGAACCATTTTTTTTATCCCCGACAGAGATTTTAGTAATTCTAACTTTCTAGATGATTATATTATTATTTCCTTAGTTTTAGTTTAGTGTATTTTCTTGTGTTTCATTATACACTTCTATTTAATCTGTACCTGCATAAAACCAAATAATTTATTCCCTTATTTAACTCTCCCAGCATTTGTAAGTTTAGTGTGTTATCCTGAGCTCCATAAAATTCAATTACTTGCTCTCTGTAAAGGGTAAATCCCTCTCCATCTTTGAAGAATACGATTTTGATCAATTGTGTCACGGAATATTGTAGTTAAAAACACTTCAAATACTTGCTATGCTTGATCATCAAAATTTTGGAAAAAAAATAATACAGAATCTGGATTGAAGATACTGTAGTATTTTTTTTCCGAAATTTTGACATGAAATGAAAAATCTTAATCTTACAAGCGCTTCCTTTCTTTCTTCTCTTAAAACACTTGTAATTAATACTTTTATGTTTGTCAAATCAGTTGACAGAAATTATGAAAGTACTTGTAATGCAACACATTATAAATCACCAAAAAAGTTTACTCTTTGTACTGCAGGAATTGCACTGCCATTAGTGCAACCCAGTATGAACCATTTACGACTATTTTGCTTAAAGAACTTTGTCTTTTATTGCTGAATGCAATGTATGTGTCAATAATTTTGTCACTACAGATATTAAAGATAAACAATTAAATTTTCATAGACTTTTTCTTCATAAAGGTAGTATTATTTATAGTGCGGGATATTGTCGATATTGCTTGCTACTTTTTCCTATTGTATGTGAACAGAATGGAAAAGTTTATGAGGCTATCACACAGCATAGAAAGAAACGAATGTATGCAAAATTATTTCTTGGAATTCAGTCTGGACTGAAATCGCAAACTTTATTACGTAACTCCTTTACAGTAGATAGCTTTTTAATGTTTTAGGTGATTTAATATATAGAAGCTTTTATCTAAATAATATAATAGTTTTATATGCATTAGGAATTTACTTATATGTGCTTGTATATTCATGAAGGTAAAAACTTAAAATATTTCAAATTCTTTTCACATAAGTTTACTTACTTTCGCTCGATCACGTCCTCATGCGTTTAACATGTGCGAAGTAGAGGCACGAAAAGGAGAAAAAAGAGAAACTATCTGTGACTAGAGACACCGACCGATGTGTGGATGTTGTCACCATATGTAAAATGTAGCAGGAGGTGTCAATATAATACGCTTATACGTCTGTTAAATTGTCGCAGCGAAGTTATTGGTCAGCGTGTTAGTGGTAAAACGATTAAGAAGGATTTAATAGCTTTCCTTAGCCTGTCTGCTGTTAGAAAAATATATGTATATATAAGGTGCGTAGCTTTTGTAGGGATATGAGGTTTATTTCAATAGACAGTTTATTTTAAAATAATTTTAAAATTCTTGCTGTCATTATTATTAATCTTTTGCTTAGAAAGACATTACTAGTTTTAATTAATACTTATATTATTAATAATAATTCATTACTTTGGATGACGGTTAGTGGTGAGTAAACAGTTACCGCTCTGAAGCTTAGGATGATTCAATAGCATCAAATTCCTTTACATAATCAATAAAAGCGAGAACCCATTGAAGCAACATGTTATGGCATTCGTGACATTTTCCGATTAATAACGTTGCACTTTACAGATGCTTGGATCATGCACTTATGCATCATTCGAAAGCAGGTTTGTTCTGTAGATTAATTCCATCGATGGCTGTTTAGTTTGCGTGTTGATCGATTTATGGCGATTCTTTGTTACATGAACAGTACGTGCGTACATACAAGGTGCTTTGTTGATGTAATGCGTTTCAGCCTATAATTATAGTCACATTAATTTTACTCGTCAATTCCCCTACACAATTTGGTAAAAATGCACTTACTTTTATCAGATTACACAACATAACATGTATACTTTTATTGCAATTCTGAAAGTATTTTCAAAACTTGAGGACTACCTCAAGCTCCCTAGAATTTCTTTTAACATATTTAAATTTACTATGTTTAAAAATACTTTCATTTACCAGTAAACATATATGAGAGAGGATTATCATGCTAACCACCAGATTTTATCAAAATGTTTGGTTTTAGTTTCTATGTTGTCATTCTAAAACCACTTTCTTTTTTTTTTTTGGAATTATTCAAAACAACAAATGAGTAAATTTTTCTAGGTGTACATACTAGTGCTGCGAATCAAAACCGATTTTATGTGAAACAGCCTTCAAAACAAAAACCGCAACCAGGTTTTAAGACTGATTTTTAAAGTAGGTTGCAAAATCAGCTTTAAATATCGGTTTTTAAAATCTGTTTTGAAACGGTAATAAATCGCATTGTGATATAAAACGATATTCAATATTCATGTAAAGGAGTGGACCCGGCGTCTTTTATAAGTTATACTAGTTGACGTTGAACCTACATCTCAACTAGGGTGTGAACCTGAGGTTCTGTACCCTTTTATCTCTGATAGAAGCAGCACGATAAAGCCGCTGGGGGTGGGTGTTTGGAAGTAACTTAAAAATAAGTTACTCTTCAAGGGAAGTTGGTGATCGTCATTTTTTGAAGCTAAGCCGAACCTACGTGTATTATATGTTAAAGTTTTACCTCACTTGAAGGTGTTTGAAGGAGGTCGTCAGGGTAAGATATTCTAGTTTCTTGTACATCAACAACCTCTCCTACGTCAACAATCGCTCTCTACACGAAAAATCGATTTATTTGAATCAAGTAAAATTTGTTCAACACAATTAAATTTCTTTCTATATCGGCGAACAAAGTTATAGTTCATTGAAGCAAATAATTTTGTTAAATTAGCTATATCTGTTGCAAGTATATGACAAATGGTTGCGTTAAGGAAATTTGTTCAAAGTAATTATTTCATGTTTTAATTAAACAAAATATTTGCACCTTAATAATTAGTAGTTATTGTAACAATTTCTTTTCTTTAAAGACACCAAATAATTCCTTCATAGTAAATATGTAAACTCGATGGATAACCAACAAATATACGTATTTGTAATGACAAATTCATTTGTTGTTTTAAATGATACGTAGATTTGAAGTTTTGAAGGCATTTAATAAAAGTTACTACATAATGTATAATTTAACAAATTATTTAATTCATAAAAAATAATGATTTAGTTAAAGCGATTATATAATTCCTTGAGACTTTCAAGGAGATTGAATGCGAAAAATAAATATACAGTACTAATAATCATATATTCATCTGCGTAAACAAAACCTTTAGTACTGTCAAAACAAACTTATTTGAATGGATTAAATTAGTTGATTGAGCAACTTTCATATGGAGCTTATGGCTCAGACGCTTTTTGAGCACTGCTCGGGAGCTTTTTTGACCCTCATGTGGAGGTTATGGTTCAGGAGCTTTTTGCCCACTGCTCCGGATCTCTTTCGAACAAGTTTCATGTGAAGTTTATGGGTCAGGAGCTTTTCGAGCACTGTACAGGAGCTTTTTTGAGCAACTTTCATGTGGAGCTTAAAGCTCAGGAGCTTTTTTGAGCAACTTTCACGTGGAGTTTGAGCACTGCTCAGGAGTTTTTTTGAACAACTTTCATGTGGAGTTTGAGCACCACTCAGGAGCTTTTTTGAGCAACTTTCACGCGGAGTTTGAGCACTGCTCAGGAGCTTTTTGAGCAACTTTCATGTGGAGTTTGAGCACTGCTCAGGAGCTTTTTTGAGCAACTTTATGTGGAGCTTAAAGCTCAGGAGCTTTTTGAGCGCCCAGGAGCTTTTTTTGAGCAACTTTCATGTGGAGCTTAAAGCTCAGGAGCTTTTTGAGCGCTCAGGAGCTTTTTTGAGCGCTCAGGAGCTTTTTTGAGCAACTTTCACGTGGAGTTTGAGCACTGCTCAGGAGCTTTTTTGAGCAACTTTCACGTGGAGTTTGAGCACTGCTCAGGAGTTTTTTTGAACAACTTTCATGTGGAGTTTGAGCACTGCTCAGGAGCTTTTTTGAGCAACCTTCACGTAGAGTTTGAGCACTGCTCAGGAGCTTTTTTGAGCAACCTTCATGTGGAGTTTGAGCACTGCTCAGGAGCTTTTTGAGCAACTTTCATGTGGAGTTTGAGCACTGCTCAGGAGCTTTTTTGAGCAACTTTCATGTGGAGCTTAAAGCTCAGGAGGTTTCTTGAGCGCTCAGGAGCTTTTTTGAGCAACTTTCATGTGGAGCTTAAGCTCATGAGCTTTTTGAGCGCTCAGGAGCTTTTTTGAGCAACTTTCACGTGGAGTTTGAGCACTGCTCAGGAGCTTTTTTGAGCAACTTTCATGTGGAGTTTGAGCATTGCTCAGGAGCTTTTTTGAGCAACTTTCACGTGGAGTTTGAGCACTGCTCAGGAGTTTTTTTGAGCAACTTTCATGTGGAGTTTGAGCACCACTCAGGAGCTTTTTTGAGCAACTTTCACGCGGAGTTTGAGCACTGCTCAGGAGCTTTTTGAGCAACTTTCAGGTGGAGTTTGAGCACTGCTCAGGAGCTTTTTTGAGCAACTTTCATGTGGAGCTTAAAGCTCAGGAGGTTTCTTGAGCGCTCAGGAGCTTTTTTGAGCAACTTTCATGGCTTGCTAGGAGCTTTTGAGCGCGCAGGGGCTTTTTTGAGCAACTTTCATGTGGAGTTTTGAGCATTGCTCAGGAGCTTTTTGAGCAACTTTCACGTGGAGTTTGAAGCACTGCTCAGGATTTTTTTGAACAACTTTCATGTGGAGTTTGAGCACTGCTCAGGAGTTTTTTGAGCAACTTTCACGTGGAGTTTGAGCACTGCTCAGGAGCTTTTGAGCAACTTTCATGTGGAGTTGAGCACTGCTCAGGAGCTTTTTTGAGCAACTTCATGTGGAGCTTAAAGCTAGGAGCTTTTTGAGCGCTCAGGAGCTTTTTTTGAGCAACTTTCATGTGGAGCTTAAAGCTCAGGAGTTTTTTGAGCGCTCAGGAGCTTTTTTGAGCAACTTTCACGTGGAGTTTGAGCACTGCTCAGGAGCTTTTTTGAGCAACTTTCATGTGGAGTTTGAGCACTGCTCAGGAGCTTTTTTGAGCAACTTTCACGTGGAGTTTGAGCACTGCTCAGGAGTTTTTTGAACAACTTTCATGTGGAGTTTGAGCACTGCTCAGGAGCTTTTTTGAGCAACCTTCACGTAGAGTTTGAGCACTGCTCAGGAGCTTTTTGAGCAACTTCATGTGGAGTTTGAGCACTGCTTCAGGAGCTTTTTGACCAACTTTCATGTGGAGTTGAGCACTGCTCAGGAGCTTTTTTGAGCAACTTCATGTGGAGCTTAAGCTCAGGAGGTTTTTTGAGCGCTCAGGAGCTTTTTTGAACAACTTTCATGTGGAGCTTAAGCTCATGAGCTTTTTGAGCGCTCAGGAGCTTTTTTGAGCAACTTTCACGTGGAGTTTGAGCACTGCTCAGAAGCTTTTGAGCAACTTTCATGTGGAGTTTGAGCATTGCTCAAAAGCTTTTTTGAGCAACTTTCACGCGGAGTTTGAGCACTGCTCAGCAGCTTTTTGAGCAACTTTCAGGTGGAGTTTGAGCACTGCTCAGGAGCTTTTTTGGCAACTCTTCATGTGGAGCTTAAAGCTCAGGGAGCTTTTTTGAGGCTCAGGACTTTTTTGAGCAACTTTTATGTGGAGCTTTAAGCTCAGGAGCTTTTTGAGCGCTCAGGAGCTTTTTAGCAACTTTCACTGGAGTTTGAGCACTGCTCAGGAGCTTTTGAGCACTGTCATGTGGAGTTTGAGCATTGCTCAGGAGCTTTTTTGAGCAACTTTCACGTGGAGTTTGAGCACCGCTCAGGAGCTTTTTTGAGCAACTTTCATGCGGAGCTTAAAGCTAAGGAGCTTTTTTGAGCAACTTTCATGTGGAGCTTAAAGCTCAGGAGCTTTTTGAGCAACTTTCATGCGGAGCTTAAAAGCTCAGGGCCTTTTGAGCACACTTAATGTGGAGTTTGAGCACTGCCAGGAGCTTTTTGAGCAACTTTCATGTGGGTTTCAGCACTGCTCAGGAGCTTTTTGAGCAACTTTCATGTGGAGCTTAAACTTCAGGGAGTTTTTGAGCGCTCAGGAGCTTTTTTTGAGCAACTTTCATGTGAGTTTGAGCACTGCTCAGGAGCTTTTTGAGCAACCTTCACGTGGATTTTGAGCACTGCTCAGGAGCTTTTTTGAGCAACTTTCATGTGGAGTTTGAGCACTGCTCAGGAGCTTTTTTGAGCAACTTTCATGTGGAGCTTCAAGCTCAGGAGCCTTTTTGAGCGCTCAGGAGCTTTTTTGAACAACTTTCATGTGGAGCTTAAAGCTCAGGAGCTTTTTTGAGCACTCATGTGCTTTTTTGAGCAACTTTCATGTGGAGCTTAAAGCTCAGGAGTTTTTTTGAACGCTCAGGAGCTTTTTTGAGTAACTTTCATGTGGAGTTTGAGCACTGTTCAGGAACTTTTTGAGCAACTTTCATGTGGCGCTTGAGCACTGCTCAGAAGCTTTTGAGCAACTTCATGGGGTGTTTGAGCACTGCTCAGGAGCCTTTTGAGCAACTTTCATGACTCAGGGGCTTTCTTGAGCCACTTTCATACTGAGCTTACGGTCAGAGCGTTCTTGTGCACTGCGTCAGGAGCTTTTTTTGGGCAACTTTCATGTGGAGCTTATGGCTTAGGAGCTTCTTTGAGCAAGATTCATGTGGGGCTTATGGCCCAGGAGCATATTTGAGCAACTTTCGTTTGGAGCTTAAAGCTCAGGAGCTTTTTTGAACGCTCAGGAGCTTTTTTGAGTAACTTTCATGTGGAGTTTGAGCACTGTTCAGGAACTTTTTGAGCAACTTTCATGTGGCGCTTGAGCACTGCTCAGAAGCTTTTGAGCAACTTTCATGTGGGTTTGAGCACTGCTCAAGAGCCTTTTGGAGCAACTTTCATGACTCAGGGCTTCTTGAGCCACTTTCATACTGAGCTTACGCTCAGAGCTTCTTGTGCACTGCTCAGGAGCTTTTTTGAGCAACTTTCATGTGGAGTTTGAGCATTGCTCAGGAGCTTTTTTGAGCCAACTTTCATGTGGCGCTTGAGCACTGCTCAGAAGCTTTTGAGCAACTTTCATGTGGGGTTTGAGCACTGCTCAGGAGCCTTTTTGAGCAACTTTCATGACTCAGGAGCAACTTTCATGTGGAGCTTAAAGCTCAGGAGCTTTTTGAGCAACTTTCATGCGGAGCTTAAAGCTCAGGAGCCTTTTTGAGCAACTTAAATGTGGAGTTTGAGCACTGCCCAGGAGCTTTTTTGAGCAACTTTCATGTGGAGTTTCAGCACTGCTCAGGAGCTTTTTTGAGCAACTTTCATGTGGAGCTTAAAGCTCAGGAAGTTTTTGAGCGCTCAGGAGCTTTTTTGAGCAACTTTCATGTGGAGTTTGAGCACTGCTCAGGAGCTTTTTTGAGCAACCTTCACGTGGAGTTTGAGCACTGCTCAGGAGCTTTTTTGAGCAACTTTCATGTGGAGTTTGAGCACTGCTCAGGAGCTTTTTTGAGCAACTTTCATGTGGAGCTTAAAGCTCAGGAGCCTTTTTGAGCGCTCAGGAGCTTTTTTGAACAACTTTCATGTGGAGCTTAAAGCTCAGGAGCTTTTTGAGCGCTCAGGAGCTGTTTTGAGCAACTTTCACGTGGAGTTTGAGCACTGCTCAGGAGCTTTTTTGAGCAACTTTCACGTGGAGTTTGAGCACTGCTCAGGAGCTTTTTTGAGCAACTTTCATGTGGAGCTTAAAGCTCAGGCGCTTTTTGAGCGCTCAGGAGCTTTTTTGAGCAACTTTCATGTGGAGCTTAGAGCTCAGGAGCTTTTTTGAGCGCTCAGGAGCTTTTTGATCAACTTTCATGTGGAGCTTCAAGCTCAGGAGCTTTTTGAGCGCTCAGGAGCTTTTTGAGCAACTTTCATGTGGAGCTTCAAGCTCAGGAGCTTTTTGAGCGCTCAGGAGCTTTTTGAGCAACTTTCATGTGGAGCTTCAAGCTCAGGAGCTTTTTGAGCACTCATGAGCTTTTTTAGCAACTTTCATGTGGAGCTTAAAGCTCAGGAGCTTTTTTGAACGCTCAGGAGCTTTTTTGAGTAACTTTCATGTGGAGTTTGAGCACTGTTCAGGAACTTTTTGAGCAACTTTCATGTGGCGCTTGAGCACTGCTCAGAAGCTTTTGAGCAACTTTCATGTGGGGTTTGAGCACTGCTCAGGAGCCTTTTTGAGCAACTTTCATGACTCAGGGGCTTCTTTGAGCCACTTTCATACTGAGCTTACGGCTCAGGAGCTTCTTGTGCACTGCTCAGGAGCTTTTTTTGGGCAACTTTCATGTGGAGCTTATGGCTTAGGAGCTTCTTTGAGCAAGATTCATGTGGGGCTTATGGCCCAGGAGCATATTTGAGCAACTTTCGTTTGGAGCTTATTGCCCAGGGGTTTTTGAACAACTTTCTCGTGAAGCTTATTGCTCAGGAGCTTTTAGAGCGATTGCCGTGTGAATCCTATTGCTCTGGAGCTTTTTTAAGCAACTTTCGTGTGGAGCTTTTTACTCAGGAACTTTCGAGGTTTGAACATCTTGTTTTGCATTTACAAGTTTCCACAAAACGTGTCATACATCAAAATACGGATGATTTGAATTCTCGCTACATATTAGCTAAATGCACTGGTATGTCATTTGCTAAGCTTTTGATTTTTTGTCAGTAGAAAGACCAGTAATACAATTTTTACGCAGGGATATCAGATTTTTGGTACATCAATGAAAAACATTTGCCATCTCTGAGGACGCGCCTCATCGGATAATGATCATCACATCGATTGGAATTAAATCACTGAATTCCCGATCTCAAAGTATCAAAAATTAAGCAGAAACATTAGGATTATTACTAAAACGAATACGAGGACGAAAGCTGTTAGCTTTAGGTATGCATATATCTATGCATCGAAAAGCTGTCCGTTTGCATATAGGAAACATATAACCTTCTGTTTCTGTTGCGTATGCTCGTTAGATGAAGGAAACATAAGTATAAATATGACACACCTTCGTGATAAGATCTATTACACAACCTATCTATAAATGGTACATTAGTCCTGATGTCAAATTGTCATTGTACTGGATCTACAACTTGGATTCACAAAGCATTGTTGTTTCCTTTGTGACTGCGACATTCACTAGTCAAACAAAACAGTGTGATTATACTCGCAAGTGGTGGCTAATCAAGATGCAAAAGACAGTTTATGGTTACTCCCATTATACGTAAAATTACGTCTAATGAGGGATTTCGTCAAAGCAACAGGCAAAGAGAAAACAGGATTTCAACATCTAATACAAAAATTTTCTAAAATAACTGATGAACAACTGCAAGAGGAATTTTTTGTAATGCCTTACGACAAGATCAAGAATTTGAAGTAATCTTAAGCGATTTAGAACGCAATAACAAACCTGAAAATTACGGCAAAATTGTTGGCTTCTTAACAGTTACCAAAATTACTAAGAATTAATAAATCTTTTCATACCCACCTTTCTTTTTTCGATTCTTGGTTGGATGTTGGTGATAAGCATGCAGAAGAATTTCTTCAGAACGTTTCCACGATTGAAAGCGCTATCGGGGCAAGTTTAATAGCGACATGCTTGGACATTGATTTCTGAATGTTCTGAATACTAATGCAAAAGAAAAGTGAATTTATTTTTTAGTTATTATCAGCAGTGTAAAATACAATAAACTATTGTGTTATTTATAATATATTACATAGTATTTAGCACTAGTCTATTGTAAAAAAGAAGGTATTACAATTACTAATAATTGAAAAGGGCTGCTAAAATTCTAAGGTGCCACTTATAACCTCAAACATGGTGTTAATTAACATAGAAGATTTATATAGTTTTTGTCATCTTTATTAATTATTATAATATATTATAATAGCATAACGGCATAATGGCAATTAAACTGTAAAAGCATACAATGACAACTTTGTTTTCATGTGTTTCAAGTTTTATTAGTAAGCAATACATTGTTTCTTAGTTATGTATATACTGTAGATGACTTTATCTGCATGGTCTATTGCTTATTACTGTTTTTCGTCGCTATCATTATGACGGTAGTTAAAGTTATATTTACTGCAAGGTTTCCTTATAGAAGAAATTTATTGCCAATAAATAGTATTTTCGTATAGGTGTTTTAAAGATAATATTGGTCACAATATGTGCACATATAGCTTTTAATTTGTTTCGATTCATCATTTTTCTGCTATTGCCTTACTTTACAAGTAAGTTTAAATACGTCTAAATTTAACTCAATTTTTATTGGAAAAATAAAATTGTCAATTGAGGGTTAGGAGGAACAGTCTCTACAGATATGCTTTGCTGTCTTTTATAATTTAGAAGGGCTTTCAGCAAATACCATTACAACACACGACATTATATTACGGTAGTATCTTACGGGATCTCTGATTAATTCATGATTTGATTTTGGGCACTGAGTATAGATCAGTCAGCAGACAAATATATTTTGGCGTAGGTCAGTAAGGGTATGAGCTCGTTCATAAAATTATGAAAGATTAAGGACAACAAATCGGGAGATCGATGAGGTCCATTCTCGTACTAATACGCTGATCAGCAAAAGCTTTTTGCAAAAATAATTCTACGGCCTTTGCTGTGTAATCAGGAGAATTGTTTGTCATTACATTTTGACACTTGGTGACACAACACGTAGATTCACACTTCTCTATAATATTTAAGACTGTTGCTACAGTTGAGGTGAGTCTATTTTGAAAAGCAGATATAAAACGACCAACTACTTCTTGGTGATGTCATTTAATTATATTTCACTTTTTCCTCACATGTGTATAAAGTAACAGTGAAAATAATTTTTAATAACTAAAAAAAAAAAAATGAAATAATCAGAAGGATTATAAAAATTTTGAATGAAAAAGAAATAAGTAAAAGGCCGAAATATGAAGAAAAAACTGATAACAGCGGGAACCTACATTCATCAATGTGTGCCAGATTAGTACTGCCGCTTGTAGTTCGTTTGGAAAGACTGCGCGTAGGAGCGAAGGGCGGTCAGTGTGGTTCCTGATTCTCACTACCTACAATATGTTTGGCAACTACGGCGAATTTTTTCGCGTAGGTTTGGTCCTCATTTATAAATGTTTACGGGCCGATATACACAGTGTTTCAAAATGAATTACGTCTCAGTAGATACGGAGTAACTAATACTTGCATAATAAGTCGCTTATCTTTTACGATAAATAATTATATTTTTAATGTCATTTTGACGTTTGTCATTTTGTGAGTAGAAAATAAACCATAAATATTTAAAGCCGTTCAGTTTATTGTCGAAAATAAGACGTTATAAGCATTAGTGTCCGACTATTTTTCTCTGTGCTTGAAACCGTCAGCTCTTAAAACTTATAAAATACTAATGTCACTTTATAATTTATATTATAGTATTTGCAGTTTGTTGTGCAGAAATACAACGAATAAATACGAAAAAGATTCACATGGATGCCTTCAAATAATAATTATTCAGAAGAAGCAAATGTCCACGAATGTTAAAGATATAACAGGAAAAAATATTCTGCAATAAAATCATTTCACAATACGTCAACTTTTGACAGCTGTTACTCCCACTATCTCCAAATACGTCTTTAAAACCCGTCCTTGGGTGGTTATTTCAACAATAATGCTTATAACATTTTAATTTTGATAATAAAATGTATGGTTTTAAATGTTTATAAATATGGTTCAAAGATATTCGTCGAAAAAAATTTTAAGTGCATAATTAAATAAAAATGGAAATAGGTTTTAGAAGAATTGTGCATTATGAATCACAACTATATGACCTTGTTATGCTGGTTGCCTACCTAAAACGTCCCCTCCATTCACATGTAAATATTAACATAGTCTACCTACTTTTAATAGTTATGCTGCGACCGGTTTCTTAAAATATTTCCTCAAGTAGAAATAAAAAAATAAAAGTAGAAAACCGACTTTTATAGGTATTTTTTGACGGAATATCGATTGGCGCAGAGAGAGTTAGGGATGGCCATTAAAAAAAATTTGCTACGAAAAATTCGTTTACCCTCTCTCTTTCCACAGTCGGTTTAATGTTTCTTATTTTTTTTGTTGTGTGTACAAATGAAAATGAAAAATCTCCACAAAATAATTTAAAAAAGACAAATATCTTATAAAACATAAACATTAAGTAGATGGTATGTTAGAAAAACTTGATACAAAATTCAGAGTATAATCCAGTTTTGAAATAAAAACATTACCTTTCCGTTTACAATAACAAAACTACTTCCGGTATAACGAAGCATTACTGGAAGTCGAAAATATTTTACCTGAACTGACCTACACTTCTAGACTTACTACAATAAATTTTAAACCTGGCATTTATTTGCTTCTCCATCAACTTTTAATGGAAGCTCGTTGTGACACACACTGTATGCATACCTAATAAAGTTCATTAATTCCTCTTAATGACTAAGCAAAAAGAAAGCTAATTAAATGTACTTTCAAATTTAGAATGTTGGCCCAGGTTTTTGGGTTTCTGCGCCCACTGCGCGGCGCCTCCACCATATTTGTAATTGCTCGGTATTCCCGCTAAAATTTGAATTACCATACCTTTATGTCGGTTAGAAAATAGTACCAACTATTACCACTATTACTGCGATAACACACATGTACGCACGCCATGCACTCCATTTTAGTGCATCAAAAATAAAATAGTTAAAATATACACAGTGCATTACATCTTATACAGCCCCAGTGATCAACTATATTTATTTCATATTTTATATATATTTAAAAAATATTAAATCTTTCTTGAATATTAGTTATATTAATATAACATGCATAAAATATATTATAGAAAATATATTTGGAAAACATTTAAAAAATATATATGTTATGTAGCATTAATAATATTTTATTGCAAATGTTTTCTCAATATATTTTTCATAACCCTGCAAGAATATTTTGCTTTGTATTTCTGTAAATATTTATTTCATATAAAAAAAAGATTGAATTTTGTACATTTGGTGCGTAGGACGAATAATATAAAATGGGTAAAATATGCATACATATTAAGTAGGTATGTACCTATTTAAAATGATAGTTTAAAGATTAAATTAGATAATATATATCTAATATAATTTAATTAGTATCTAAGTTGAGCTCTGTAACTTTTCCATTAATATATCTGCGTTTTGTATTATATTATTTGTAATATTTTTAAGTTGCGAACGTCAACACAACACCTTTATTCATTACGGTGCCGGTGTTATATGATTTAGTATATTGTTTGGTGCGTCTATGGATTAGGTACATAGAATGCATACGCGCACGTGCGTATCATCAACATTTCATTCGTTTGTCCGTTACATGTTATAGTTTATAATAGTATACGATTAGGACAGATTAGGGTTAACTGTGTAATTAATGTGTTGCGGGTGTGTTTAGTGTTTGTGGTGACTACGAGGTAAGCAAAACTTTGAACATGTCATGGCATTTATAAGATAATTGGAATGCTCAATATCGCTATGTACAGAAATCGTTTAATAATATAATTGTAGGAATTTATGCATCATATATGTACTGCATCTACCAGATAAATTGCTGTTGATTTGCTTAAGAGATTCATCTCGGTAGATAAGCGTCATAACCTCAAATAGAGGTTAGAATACGTTGTGTTATTTTATTGTTTGTACGTAGAATGTTTTAAATATTATGAAATAAAGTAAAAATAAGTATCGTAAGTATTAGAATGTATCACCACTCCAATTATTGTAAATGCTCCACAATGTATTAGTAGTCTTGATAATGTTGTACGATGTTTATTCATGGTATGATCTAATACAATTGGCATTGTTTTAGAGGCTACAGGAACGCCATGAGAGCGCCACTACCGAAGATATGAAAAAGCCATAGGGTTTTACCTGGCACCAGCCAAGGCTAGACTTAAAAACGAGTATTTTTCATTTTATTGGCTTATTCAAATAAAATGATAATAAATACGTTTGTTTTTTTATTTTAGAACACTTCAATTAAAAAATAGTGATTAATTTGATAAACCTTCAGTATGCCTTAAAAGATGCCAAATTATTGATTATTAACTTGTATGGTGAGTGTGAAAAAACAAGTTCTTTTCCTTTTAGACAACTCTATGTATGTTTCAACTTTTCGTTATCGACGTTAACATTCTAAATAACCAAGAACAATTTTAGTTCAAATTAAATACATTGCATAAAAAATCTCAATTTTCATTTAAGTAATATTTTACAAATATTTTAGAAAAAATATTGCGCTTACATTAATTTTAAAATATGGAATAAATATTTTAATTGAATATTTTATCTATATTTAGAAAAAAATATGAAAATATATTCAACAAAACCTCTCACAAAAATATATTATAAAATATATTTTAAAAATATCTATATAATATTTCTGGTTGTTAGGGAGTCCACTCATTCAAACAAAAATCATCGATCAACAATCAACACAACAGTAATGATTTCATGTATTCGTTTAGGTTTTATGTTATACTACCAACATAAACCTATGTGCGTGTGTGTGTGTTGTGTGTGGTGTGTGTGTGTGTGTTAGTATGCGTGCAACGTAAAGAAAAAACGAGTATCTACAAACACGCGTATCTTACAGAAATGAACTGTTTTTCGGGAATTCCCCATGTTGGGTTGAAAGCGTCTCAAAGCAATTTATCTTACCGTACACAATCCGACCCCATTTCCCTTCGCGATTACTCGGTAGGCCGCAAAACCCTTCTCCACTCGCCTAAAAAGCCGATACAATAAAAACTAGACTTTATGTGAAAGGTGGAAATCCACCTCACGGTTTACGAGAATCGGCCTGAGACCCTCGCGTCACCGTCCGCTATGGTACTCGCAGATACAACGTTTTTCCGCGCAATGGACCGTGAAACTCGCGAATCCCGAATAATGCCTTGTTTTATATATTGAATCTAACGGTACGGCACGGCGAGCTCTCTCTCGGAATAACCTTGACGCCCAGATATTTCCACGTTACGAGGACGAGAGCGCCAGACGCCGCGGTCTTCACGGAAGAGTAAAGAGATGAACGTATGAGATATGAGATGGAATCGTGGCGGCGTTTTCTTTTTGTTTTTCATCTCGCTTGATGGATTGTCTTAGTAATGGGAACATTTCTCGATGATATTTTGATAAATTACTTCATCTCTGTCTGCCCGCGCTGGTGTTCCGAGATGATTGCAAGCGCTGAAAGGGCATTATTGTAGCTTTGGTGCTTTCCGAATTATCCGCCGCTGAAGAATGTTCAAAGCGTATAAATATAATTTATTTGATGTAATAAGTAGGTTATGAAGAAAATGCAACACAAAATTATCTGCTTTCTTTCATAACATGAGACATCAGCCCTAATTAGCAATAACAACAGTCAATTATTGTATAAAATATTTTTTCTCTTATACCATACATTATTTGCCATTTTTAGATTCTTTTTCCGCTCTGTAGAAATTACTTATTCGATTCTCTTTTCCACCAGTTTCCTTGAATACAGTGTTTACTTTTGCAACTCTAGCTGGTTTTTTTTTTTAAAGTGAGTCTCTCTTTTAGCCGAAATCTAGTGTTACTGAAGAGGGAGGTCAAGAACTGTTGATAGCAGATTCTAATCATAATGAAATTATCAGTTTGCCATCCCATGTTAATCAACACTTCCTGTTGCGGCATTTCGCGGTTCATTATCTAATTTCATTATTTAAAATTTAAATTAAATTTTCAAAATTACCATTTCAACAATACACCAACCTGCCACAATTTTCATTTTGTATTTTCTTCCGACAGATGTAAGTATTTTACAATTTGTGTATTATTATATATTATCACATGCACTTGATTACATATACACTAACTTCAAATTCTAAACTTTTTTATATTTTTAGGTTTTATATTTGTCAAACGTTCATATATGTCAAAACTTATAACATGTCCTTTCAATGTAACAATTTTAACAATTAACTGTTTGCAAAGATTGCAGGTTTTTTACAGTGAGAAAATGACTTTCTCATTAGTTTCAACTAGAAACTAGAAATTTCTCAACTAGTTTCGGTTGAGAAATTTCTACTACTAGTTTCGGTAAGAGCGCTCGAACCTCGTCCTCTAATAGCTTAATTGGTAAAGCGCCCGTCCGGCAAACGGGGGGATGTAAGTTCGAATCCTGCGTGAGGAGAAAAAATTCTTGGGAAAAATTACTCCTAATTATTCCAGTTAAAAGCAGAGATACATTAATTTGTTAATTAGCTATTAATCCTATTCCACTCAACTTTAACTTCATTTACAATAACTAATCTTGCATTTACACTTATAGAAACCTGAAGATGGCTTACTAGTGTAACGGTCATTTTCATTTGAGCAGCGGTGTATACAGTATTATCATGTGCTTGTAATTTAATTTTTTAAATATATCAGATTTCATACTATTAAAAGTCAATTAATTTCTTGAGCTTAAAAGATCTATGTAATAAATTAAATTTAGTTATATATTTTTCTAGTAAATTCTCATCTTGAAATCACAAACTATAATGAACTTTTTTTACTTTTGCACATTTTATTATTTTAACTATATTTTACAATTCTTAATATTAATATGTTACATTTTTTGCAAAGAACACATGGTAATTACTTATTACGATTTTTAGGCTTTTTTTTTTACTTGTTATCTTTGGAATTTGGTTGCATTATCAGTTGCTAGTTTTTGCTTCTCGTAATGTAATGAGACCTGAAAATAGTCCTGCATTAAATAAATGGAATTTTATTACAATACCTACCTGGAGATTGGTGTGAACCACCACGTATAGGAACGTAACTCTTGCACACATCCGCCGAGGTAGGATTTCTCCATATTATTGTCTTCGTTGAAAGAAATCGCAGGGCATCCATTTAATTTGTCTCACTTGTTTATATTTGCTTCATTATATACTTTTTCTCGTTATTACCCGTTTGTTTGTTCGTTTATGTAATCAATAAGAGTTTGTTATTTTGTCACGCCCTGCTGTGCGTATTTATTGTTTTTAATACTTTTACTACTCATCAGTATTTATTAGCTACCTAAAAGAAATTTAATAGTGTTCATTATTTACAAATCTAATTTAGTCATTTGCAAATTTTTGTTAGTAATTCAAGCGGCACCATTTATGTACTTTGATGATACATCTTCATTATTATTTAATTTAACCCATAACAACGTAACGTGCCAATTGGTACCTATGTTATTTGTGTTTTATTGAAATTTAAGCGTCTTAGATGGTTATACATTTTGGCAGGGGGATGGCAGTTGTTGTCGCGTTGCCGTGTGAAATCTGTGAGAATAACGAGCATTAGTACTTTCTTTACAATAATATAAAGCCAATACTTACCTTACTTTACCTTTGCATTTTAAATTTAATGTTACTCTGTTTACTATTGCTGATGCACGTCAACTCATTGCACACGATTGTCAAATTGTAATTTTCACTTTTATAATCCCCCATTCATACTTTTTTCTACCTCTGTTCGTTTAAAAGCCATTTTGGATAAAAGAAATTTAGGTCGAATTTTAAAATCAAATTGCACCCACATAGTTAAAGATCCTCTGCAGTAGAAAGTGCTCTTAGAATCTGAGATTTACAATTCGGTAGCTTCTCTTGTTTTAGGTTAAATCGGATTATTCTGGGCCAAAGATTTTTCAGTTACTGTATGAATAATTGTCAATAAAACAGGTTTAGATACGTATTTATTAAAATCAAACTTGTTTGATAACAATTATAAGGCTCTTTACTACCTGTTCTACGTATTTATTGCTCGTAGTTAAGAGAACTGCAAACACAACGTTCTGCACCATATAATCTGATTTATACTTCTTGCGCTCTTGAGGAGATTTCTATTACTTCTCCTCCATAAAATCGCAAAGAAATTTCCCATTAGAAGGAACGACAAAAAAAAAAAAAAACAGAAATTTACGAACGAAACGGCGAATTCGAGCAATTTGAAAAACTACTTTAACCCAACAACCTTTCCGCGTTTGAGTTTCCTGGCCGCGATAAGTGGGCGTTAAAAAAGCGTACACCTATGCGGGACTCCCAGGTTATATCGACAGAACGCGAAGGCACTTGAGATGATTCCAGTTTCGAAATCGAGCCAGTTCCTTTTAGAGGACCCTTGGGTACTAGAAAAGATGGAAGTACTTCCACGTAGGTAGGTATGTTACCTACGCGAAGTAATGTATGTGCTACTAGCTGGCTGCGCGTGCATGCGGGCACAGTTACTGATACCCATATACAATCTAGAGCGTCTTACCCTGGAGACGTCTCTGCGATTTGATGTAATAACGTTGTCAGCACAGAGCTGTCAAGTTTGATTCTATTATGATATTGAATAGTGTAGAAATATGTCTATATTGATCGGATGATACGAATAGACCATTTAATACGTTTTATTTAGTGATATCTACATAGTTTGCGCGCCAATATTTTAATTATATTTTTAAATAAATATACCCTTTTATTTGATTTGTTATACTGTGGTTTTACTAAACAATTTCATTTCACCTTAACTTATTAACTTATTAACAGTAAATTTCATGTATGTATGTATATGCAGATATGGGATGTGACAGTGCATTTGCAACCTGAAAGACATATTGGGTTCCCTATTCTTGCTGTTTTACAGCGGGCCGTCCAATCATATTCTTTTTAAAAAGTGCAGTAACTGAGAAGACCTTAGGTTAATATTCCTCTTCAATTGTACATGCTCCCAGATGTAACGTCCTTAAGTGCAACTCCTCTTTTGCAAGATTATCCGTTGTTTCGTTTCCTTCCACTCTTGTGTGACTTCGAACCCACAGGAGGGTAACTTTATTCCATTTGTCTAGTTCGTTTAATTTTCCTAGGCATTCTCAGACCATCTTGGAACTGATTTCATGTTTTCCAAGTTCAGCGCTTTGATGGCTGCTTGACTATCAAACTTAATGATAATTTGCTGCTTTCGGTAATTCCTGTCAATATTGAGCTTAACGCATCTTTCAATAGGTTGTATTTCTGCCTGTTTCCAGTGGGGTTGGGTTACCCTAGAGTGACATACCAACTATGACATTAATTTCTATACCCCAAAAGCGACTTACCAATTAAGACTTCTTTAATTACCGGACGTGACGAACTTTAGACTAAACATAGACCACTTTTTTGGCCTTATTGATTACTTCAAGTGACTTATATCGGGTGAACATTTGCGAGCTGTCGATTGCATTCTGGGCGACTGAAAATGGGAAGAACTTCAACTGTAGGCTGCGCACGAAGCGGCAGAACACACATTAACGTTCGGCGAATTGTTATAGTTCAGCCGAATTAAATTGAGCCTGATGTTCTTTTTCTCCCTTTATTTATGAAGTTTGTAAAAGTTATATTAAATCTAACATTACATCTGTATTAGTAAAAAGGGAAATAATAAGACAATAATTATTGGATAACTAAAATCTATTCATGCTTGTTTTCTATTCATACTTATATAATATGTTATAATAGTAATATGTCTTTATTTCTCATATATGTAGGTACATTATAAAATAATAATCTGTTAAATATATACACTTAATTATAGATTATCAAATTTAAAACAGAATACGCAAGAAAAAAAGGAAAACCGCAAGGAGGAGTTCAGATGGAAAACTAACTGCATTTTCCTCTCTTTTTCCACTTATACCTTGGCCTATATACATATTACAAATACAAAGAATTACTTCATTAATCAAATAAAATGAATAAAAAAAGAATATGGTATGTAAAAAATAAATGAATTTTTGTAATAATTAAAATATCTATGAGGTGATAGTGATTTGATATCATTTTGCCACAAAAGTAAACGTTGTCGTACTTTGGCTTTGAACGAGAAATATGATACGGCAACGAAATCCACTATCATCGTGTTATAAGATTTGCATATCAGATAAGAATTAGATGTAGTGGCGGTGTAAGAAGACTCTTAAATCTAATATTGAGATGATGGACGTCGGTGCGGAAACATGAATTTTGTACCCGCTGAATACGATTACGATCACAAGCATCTATAGCTCGTCTATAAATTTGTGCAAGATATGTAAAATGTGAAAGAACTAAAGATTCGCTCATACTAGGATTTTATTCTACTAATACACACACTTATTTCGATATTACTGACATTTGTCGCTAGAACATTTTTATTTTTGTTAATTATTGATGCAAACGTTGTTTCAAAACGTCGAACTGTATTACGAATAATAGTCGCGCTAGGAATTAATCATTCGGGATAATTTACTGCAATTAAATCATGTGTAACTTCTGCTGAATTGCAAACGTAACACGTTGTTTCACAATCCTCGGGCCTATAATATTCCATTTTTTTCTTAAATAAAGTTCCATCAGGAATGATCGTCCTATTGTAAATTTAACAACTAAAAACCGTTCATTATCTAGTGGAGACGTTGGTCAACTACTGACTGAAATCGAAATACTGAAACATGCATTCCTCAGACGTCTATATGAAATCAAGTTAAAGCGTAGACACTGCGTTAAGTAACCAAAACCAACCGCTGTGATGAAAATAAGTACACTTTCATTGGGGGAAACTGCATGCCAATTGTTACGGTTAAAGATTGGAGAAGATTTGCAGTAATTTTGCATTTAATTCACAAAAATTATGTACGTGTGAAGTTGACCACTTCTTCTCAATTGCTTAGATTGTGTTCAGCGATAAAACAAAGGTACAAAAGGGCACAATTTGTCAGAAAATGCACATTCGGACAATTCAACGACAATGGTGTGTTGTGATCAGTGAAATAACCTGCCTTAGTGATTGGTTGTGTGTAGTCATGTGTAAGCCCAGAACCATCTCTGTACTTTTGTGAAGGCAGAACGAACCAACATCAGTTAAAAAGGGTATTAGATTATATTGTTAAACCATATGCCAACGACTTAGACCCGAATAATTGCTCTTACAATTTTATGCAGAGCAAAGAAACATTTTTGGGAGTAGTGGAGATGCCCATATTGGTATGTTCAGAAAATTCCGTCGATTTAAACACAATGGAGTATGTATAGAGTGTTTTAAAACACGCATCTATCCAAACAGAAGGAGAAAAAAGAGCAATTAATTCTTAATGTTGAAGATTCGTTGCAAAATAATTTCAAATTCAAAGAAACTATTCAAACCTATATCTACAGTTTGCCAGCAAGGCCAAATAAAGTACTGAAGGCGCCAATAATATTAATTAAGCACTTTCACACTGAATCCTTTTTAACTCTGCATAATTTTTATAAATGTATAATAACAATAAATTATTGTTTTGTTTTATTATACCACTAAATTGATCTAATATTGTGTCCAGGGGTTGTATATATGATAGAAATATCGAAATAGCAGCCCATATTTTACGTCCTTTTTGGTTACTTAAAAGGACTTATAGTGTAGCAGACCTTTAAAATAATATACTTTCGATTTCTGCTCACTTGTTTCGTACTGTGAGAGATATTTTCCGTTTGCATATCCCGTCCATACCAACCACCTTCATACAAGGGACTTTTTTAATTAGTTTCGCCAGGTTAGCCTAAATCGTCGAAGTTCACCTCTAAACGAACAATAAATGAACACTCGGAATGACAAATGGGAGAAGGGCACGTCGAAATTTAAAATACATTGCGTTGTACACGCGCCATAAATAATACTCGGCGTCTATGTCGATATGAACGCGCGCTGTTTACAATGGGTAACGGCCGTGGAACAAAAGGGGGCCGAACGCAACCGAAACAGTGCAAAAAAAGAAATATCAGACGGGGTACGAGTACAAAAGTTATGTGTGTTACATAATGCAAACGAGAATACAAAAAGAATGTAAAGTTGAAACAAATAAAAATAAGAACAAAGAATTGTATGGAGCAAGCGGCGATTCTTTTAAAATACTTACTAAAACATTAAATTTAGCACGATATACGTATGTAACGTGTTCAGCGAAGAGTGAGAACGCGATATTTCTGGAACTAATAGAAAAATTTAAAAAATTTGAAAATTTTATAATACATCTCCAATAGAACACACATTGGAGTTATTCTGTAAATAGTCTTGTTAAAGTAACTATAGTTAATAGCTTCTTAAAAACACACTTTCATTAAAGCAAACGATTACTTCTATGAGTACAATATAAAGAAAAAAATGTTGTAGATCGTTTGTCTTACAGATCACTGCAATTCGTAAAAACATCATCGTATGCACGTATACGAGTAGATTAGTTGGCATAATCCTAAATATTTTATTTTTATTACATATTTTAAATACGTCAGAACGAGAAAGCACGAACTATGAGATCTGAAACGAATAAAACAGGAGATAACTGCAATGAACGTAAATCATTAACAGCAGTAAAACTGAATAAAGTATCTATAAAATCGGTAAAAGACATTCCAGTGCTGTTCATGTTCCAGGTAGAAGAATTATTTGTGGTATCTGTGATATCTTTAAGAAAGAGAATTCGTAATATTTGATCCATTTAAAGTTAAAAATGAAGAAAGAAAGGACATAAAAAGGGTATTGTAAATCGTATACCAACAACTTGGCAAAATAATGAAATGACAAAGTGCTTATACATAATAGAATCCAATGAAGAGAAATTGCGAAGAACATTGAAAAATCTAAAAATTCCTTACTTACTAATCAGCCGTTTATAGACCATGGGAAGGGATATGGATGTCTTCATGACCAATATGATCGCTATGTTAACTACAATATTTGAAAGGTATCCAAATGATAGAATTGTATTAGCAGGTGATTCGATTACTCAGCCTAAGAGAATCCAAGGTTTGTCTAAAGTTACAATTGAGAATGTATTCACCAACATGCGATTTCACCACCAGTGTGCTCACATTGGATATATCTGATCATAAAGGCATCAAGTTCAGTATCAACAGGCAACAGCCAACAGAGCAAAATTGCGCTAAATCAAGAATTCTTACGCAAGAAAATTATGAAATTTTTGAAAACTGCATAAAATCGCGAAGATGGACTGACTCGATAACCACAAGGGATGTCAACAAAAAACATGACTTGGTCTTCACATAGCTGATTGGTATAGTAGATACGGCCTTTTCTATAAAAACTAGACTAATCAAAAGAAATAAGCCGAAACAGCAAATTCACTTTAGTACTGAACTTAGCCAAATAAAGTCAATTAATAATAATGCCGTCGGAAGCCAATACATGGTTTATGTCTAACAAACTTCTCCTTAATTATAAAAATACCGTTCAGTTAGTTTTCACATCCAAGCGAGACAGGACGCCTACGGGCACTGGATCGGAAAAATTACTGGGAATAATCCTAGGTACTAGATTAATTTGGAGAGGTGAAATTAATGATCTCTCTAAACAACTATCTTCAGCGCTGTCTGCTATACGGAGGGTTCAATCACTTACCAATAAGTCTTCAAGAACAATCTCGAAAGAGAATTCGCATAAATTTTGACATATTTAATATTAAATGATAAAAAGCGTACTGTTTGCATTATTGATGACATTCCTGTACAACAAAAAGTTAAGTTGGAACCTTAAAGTCAACTCAAGAACACCTTCAAAGGGAACTTTAAACTGCGTGCGCAAAATTAAATATTTTTTTTTTCCTCCATGGGCGGGTGTAAAACCCGAGGAAGGCAGCTCGGCCAGAGAGACCTATTGTGGCCCCATGTCCATATTTAGCCCTCTCGCTCAGGTTGCACCCTATCAAAGAAGTTCGCAATCTGGCTGAGAGTTAATTTGTCAACTCTGGGTTCGTCCAACCGATCGACCCCAAAGTGCTTCTGCCTCTCCCCATCCACTGCCGAGCAGTTGAGAAGAAGGTGAGCAGGAGTTTCCTCCGCCCCCCCACACCTCCTGCACAAAGGAGAGTCCACAAGCCCCATGCTAAATTAAATATTACTTTATTTAATATTATAAATATACAAATGTAATAACAGATAATATATTATATAATAATATATTATTTACTCTTACAAAATTCTTTTTCTTTATACTTTGGTGCTTTCATAACTACTAGGGGTAAATTATACACCATACACTGAGAGAAATATCCTTTTCATTTAAAAGGAATTGTATTAAACCAAAATTTTTTGCGTTTTCTATGTGGCCAACATGATTTGGTGTTTCCTGGAAAAGGAATATAATTTTAAATTCACGCATTTCTTCGGAAATAATATATTTTTCGCAGAAACAGTTTATTCTTTTACGTGAAAGATATTGATATTTGATTCAAGTCCTCTTTGTTTTTGAACTTGAAAACTATGCAGATTAGCAGAAAACCGTAAGCATTTTGATTCAAGAGATTTTTCGTTTTCTTATAACATTGATTCATTTTAGACTTAGAACGTAAACACTACAAAATGCCGTGATCATTTTCAAAATGAATTATCTCCAAAAACCCATGCACTAAGGAAGGACTTGCCGTTAAAATGTAGTAGTATAGAGTTGGTTGCAGTGATCATCCTTCTAAGCACTCTAGTGTGCCGTTAAAGAAAATCGTCCTTTCAATGGCGAAGACTCCTATCAGATGTTGATCTGGTAAATATACCAGATTAGTATGTTATGATTATAGTTTCCAGCCTATTTTGTGCGAAATATTATTTGTTACTGGAATGAAATAAGAGGTGCGCCATCTATGCGACAATTTTTCTACTACACTTAAGTATATCTGCTCATCTGCTATATGGGGAGAAAACTGCTATATGGAAATAAAATGCGATATTTATTTTTACCTCCATGTAAATATTTAGTTAAATTAATAAATACTACGCCAGCTTCAAACAAATCTGCTAACCAAATTATTTGTTTGATTGAATACAGGAATATTTTTAATATTCCTAAATGAAGTAATAATTTAGCAACTGTAACCAAATGCATGAAAAATGGTTGAAAACAACAAGATCGTTTTTAACTTGTGTAACAGTTTTAAAACTTTCAAATACTATATACTGCTATAAAGTTCCTTGGCTTATAAGTAAATCAGCATTAACTGAAAGAACTCCAATTATCTCTGAAATTTCTTTAACTTTGCGCGAAAAATATTCACTTTTGTTCATTATTGTTTGTGTATCTGAGGACTTATGCACGTGGAAACATGAATAAAACTAAAATACTTCCGCGTAAAAAAGCATTCAACTTGAATACAGGTGCTTGTATTTTCCGTTAAAAGGCAAAAGGTTTAAATCAATGTATAAATGCGTGTCCACGCAAACAAACCAAAACGTCCGGTTTTTATACTTAAAACACTGTTTATAATTCAGTAATATGATAACGTACTTAAAAGAAACTAAAATATGTTGTTAAATACGTACATAATAATAACAATATAATATGTAATGTGTATTATCTTACTTAAACAGAAGTTATACAGACATAAAATATTAATCAAAACTAAGGCGCATTCCATTTAATTACGGTTACTTTTCGTAGAAAAGCATATACTTAAGAAGAAAATAGTCTTCCGGCAAAACAGCATGCTACTTTTAATTAAAATAAACACTTTTCTGAGAAAAGGTATTCTTTTCGTTGAACATGATAAAAACCAAAAGTTATAAATTCATTTAATGCAATCTTTTCTGTGTATAAATAATCCTGAAACCGATCGATTTCTTTTAGAAATTTTATTTTTATTTGTATGTTCTACCTTACAGAAAGAACTTAAAGAAATTTATATATAAACCCAATACATACATTATTACATAACAAAAGTAAAGTTGGCATCTTAAACTCAACTTAAGAAAAAACTACCTTTCAAAAAGGAGAAATGAAAATAATAATAAAGTTTGAACTGCGCGTTCGGAATGAAATATTTATGTTATTATTGTTAGAGTATCTTTTTTATATTTCAGTGCTTTTATAATTGCTAGAGCTGAAATATGCATGCAAACAATCCTGAAATTGACTGATGAATAATTATTTTAACCGCAAAAAATAAACAATGACAAATTGCTCCAACTAGAAAATCAATCAAAGAGATTTTATATCTTACATATAAAAAAACCGGAAAAAAAGATATAGTAAACTTAAATATATGCAGTCTGATATAACAAAAAGCCAAGTTGGTACCTCAAACCAAACTCAAAAGAAACACCTTTCAAAAGGGGAAAATAATGATAACTTTGAACTGACGTAGACGAAATTGACCTCTGATTTTTTATATCGATGTCCATAATCATTATTTACTTACATATATTTTTGAACGTGATAGCTTAAGTAGTTCCTGAGAAAAAAATACGCAATTTTTCCACCCTTATGCGAATATCTTGAATGGAGTGGCACCTTAAGCTAATTTTTCGTATTTACAATATATGCGATAGATAGCACATATTTCTCTTAATTTCAGTTCTATAGCTTTAGGACATTTTTCAATGACTTCTCGGAGTAGAGCCTTTATACTTTTATTAGTTGGTGTTCAGAAAAAAGTGATTTTACCGAACAAAATATAGGCTTAGATGACAGACAAAGGATTGTAACAACAGGTTACAACTCATAATAATAATTAGAACCAATCGTCTTGCAATTATTACTTTAACGATTTTTCACGCGCATCTGGTCAATATTTCACATGCATTGCTAACTGGGAACGACAAATACTTTTTCCAATATTTGCGACCACCCCGACGGACAAAAAAGGCGACAAAACACAAGTGAGCACGGCAATTTTACTCTTTTAATAGCTGTACGTGCCATACCTTTATACAGACAAAAGGCGTACAACTCTTCTACGGTAGCCGCGCGCGCTTCAGGTGTGAACGATGGTAATAGGCCGGCTACACGCACAGACCAGTTAATTATTATCGGCGTTTACGATCGAGGCTTCCCCGTTTAATTGCTCGCCGCTTTTTTCCTTGAAAATTGAAAATTTATGTCCAACCGCTACGGAACAGCGCAAATAATTTATGTATGTACCGGTTTCTCTATGCGCCACGCTTTGTCGAACCTGGTAGTAAATACTGGCTGGTGACTGATCGTGCTGCTTAAGATGCTTTGAAGAATTAAGCGTATAAGTGTTTTCACGTAAGAAGTAATATATCTTTTTCTTAAAATTTTCAACTTTCGTTTTAGGTAGGCGGAAAGATTTGTGAAATACTGGTGGTGGAATGCTTTGGTTGAGACATTCTATTCTCATTCCTTTATTATCTACTTCCATTATGATGGAGGTACTAGCTGCTTTGGATGTAATTCCTATTGACTAATGATGCTGCTGATATTCACACTGTATTAGTATTAGTAAGAGATAGTGATTTGATTAATGCTTCCGTCCACTGTGACCACTAGGGTCTGTTGCAGAAGGATAGTTATCTTGAAGTTCATGCTCTTAAGGTAGTTCAGTATCTTGTTGAATTCGGTCATTTTCAGATCTTCTGGGAAGGGTCAACCATTTGAAAGCTTACATACCGAATTCAGGAAGTATACTCAACTGTCTCTTCGTTTTCTAAACACAGTTGTCAAGTCGACAGTATATACTGAAATGGCCAAAGCTTTTAACCGACTTGATCACAGTATCTTGGTTTACCAGTTACATTTGTTTGGTTTTAATGATCATCTCTACTGTTAATTTAACCATATTTAATTATTTATGATAGTTCGTTTTTTGTGTCATACAACAGATTTTCATCATCTTGTCGTGCTGTACCTCGGGTGTCCCTCATTTATCAAACCTGGGGCCCTTGTTATTTTAGTTATTTCTTAAAGATTTACCTGAACAAATTGACTGCTAATCTTATTATTTGCCGATGGCATTTGTTTCAGTTTTGTTGAATATACTAGTAATTGTCAGAGTTTGCAACTAAAAAGGCTTTCGAATGGCGTTCTGCGAATAAATTAACACTAAATATCCCCAAGTGTAGTCCAGTTACGCACACTTGCATTGAATTGCCCATATTGTTTTCCTATGCCGTGTCGGATGCTACTCTACATAGATGAAATAGCATAAAGGATATTATATACCGTTTTTGATAGTGAGCTGTCTTTCAGGGAACATATTGCTAGGATGGTGTCATTGACTAACAGAATGTTAGGATTTAAGTTGTGCACTCTGTATGCAGTTTAATAACTGGTCGCACTTTGAAAACCTTGTATCGGTCACTCGCACGTTTGGAGTACGTGTCTATTGTCTGGAATTGTGTGTGTGATGTACACTCATAATAACAGCATTGCACAAAGAACTACAGAGGCGTTTTCTCAAGAGCCTTTGGTCGAAATATTTTGGTGAGTATTTAGACTACGTAATACCAACTTTTCAATGAAATATCTGTGTGCTAGGAGGGTGATATCTGGTTTGGATTTTGCACACAATGCTTTTCTATGTCAATACCTACTAGGAACATTGACTTTTTGCGTGCACATCTGCACGCAATGTTAACACATTCTGTCTACCTCAAAGTCGCACTAATTTGCTCTTTAAGGCACCTATTAATTTTGCGTGTATCTATTATTGAGTTTTTCCGCGACCTTTAGATTTTTAGAGGAAGAATAATTGAATGAGAATTTAAAATGGATATTTCAATATTAATCTGAAGATATTTGCTAAATTGTCGATCTGAAACTACAATATGTATCTATAAAGGATAACAATAATTGCAGGACGACTTTACGCCACTATACATGCGTTAATAATGAAGAAACCCGAACGGCATATATAAGAAGAAAACGCGAAGTTGATAAACTGATTAATGACCATAAAAGAACTCTAATTAGTAACAGAATTGTAACATTACAAAATAAGACAAAAGAAATCTGGAATATTATAAGCAGCGAACTTAAAAGCAAAAACAAAACGAAGCCATAGTGATTAATGAAAATGGGTCTAAAGTCCAAGATCCCTATACTGTCTCTAGTATCTTTTTAAAGCATTTCACTATTTTAACTAATGACAATTTCGATACAGACGCAGCTGTAAGCCACATAAGTAACAATAAAGATAGTTTATACTTAATGCCTACCACTATCGACGAGGTAAATAAAATCATAGACGAAATTTCAAATAAATCTTCATTTGGTTTGGACAACTTCCCCGCGAACCTTGTCAAGAAATGCCGCAATTTTGTTACAAAACCTCTTGATGACATTGCAAATTCAATGCTGCAACAGTGCGTATTTCCCAATGCCTTAAAACATGCAAAGATTATCCCGGTCCATAAGAAAGGTACTAAAGATAGTTTGAATAATTACAGGCCTATTTCGATATTATCCACATTTTCCAAAGTATTCGAAAAAGTAATATAGAACCGTCTTCTCAATTTCTTTACAACTAATAATCTGTTAAGCGTCACTCAGTATGGTTTCTTGCCCAACAACTCATGTGAAAATGCTATTTTTAACTGTACTAAATCATTTTTATCAGCATTGGACAACAGATTGAAGGTATGTGGATTGTATTTTGACCTTAGCAAGGCTTTGATGTTATGACCATGAGGTACTGTATAGTAAACTACAGCGGTATGGTGTTCGTGGAGGTGCTTTGGAACTGCTGAGATCATACTTGACAAATAGGACCCATCGTGTTAGTCTCTATGCTGAAGAAAATAACACTAAGATCCCCGTTTACTCAACCATGTCCAATATTTTAAAGGGAATACATCAGGTTCGATTTTGGGTCCTTTGATATTCCTAATATATGTTAATGACCCTGATAAATTTATAAACAACGGCGAATTATGTCAATACGCAGATGACACAACACACATAGTAAAAGGTAATTCGTATAAGGAAGTCAGCAGCATGTGCAATATAATTTTCAAGGGCATGAGTGATTGGTGCAAAATTAATAAATTGCCTCTTAATATCGGAAAAACCGGATTAATAACGTTTAATTCTGAGGATGAAATAGTGGTGAAGGCTAGTGATAAAAAAATTGAGCAAATAAAACACGTAAAATTTCTTGGGGTGCCACTAGATTATAAGTTGCAGTGGGAGAGTCATGTGGACAGTTTTGGAGAAAGAACTTGCCAAACAGTATTATATAAAATTCGAAATTCGGTAGACTTAAATGCTTTACGAGTGTATTATTACAGTTGCATACAATCAAGGCTGTCATATGGTTTCGTATTCTGGGGCTCAGCTTCATGTTTTCAACAAATTTTTATAATTCAAGAAAGAATATTACGGTGTATGCTTAACAAGCCGATCAGATCATCATGTCGACCACTATTTAAGGAACTAAATATTCTTCCTCTGCCATTGCTGTACATATACAGATTGCTGATATTCTATTTTAAAAATAAAGATATATATCCCCGAAATATAGATATATCTCGTACTGGTTTGACAACTAGACATTCAAGAGATCTTGCCATACCTATTCACAAGTCGGCGCAGTACGAGAGAGGAGCGTATTACAGATCTATATTGGCTTATAATGCATTGCCTTATAACATTAAGGATATTGAAATGTTTGGTAAGTTTCGACGGGCATGCTACGATTTTTTAATGAAAGAAAGCTTTTATACCTTCCAAGAATACATGAAATGGGGGGGGGGGTAGTACTCGGTAATATGTCTTGCTTCCTCGTGTGTTGCGAGGGTCCGCCGGGAGTATTGTGGTTACCGTAACGTCTTATGTGTATTTTATGTTTTATGTACAATGACAATTGCCTGTATCTGTGATATATTACGGCAGGTATATATTGTATTATTAATTAACTAACGCTAATTAATAATTAGGTTACATTGAAAACGTGTGTAACACTCAGTTGATATTAGCATACATAAGTTTCACCTTACCAAGAATCTTCAGTGCTACTGGTCAACCTAATGTATTATACGAAGAAAGTCGTATATATGCTTAATAAGTGGAAGAATAATTGAATGAAGATTTAAGATGGAAATCTCATTATTAATGTGAAGATATTTGCTAAATTGTCGATCTGAAACTACAATATGTATCTATAAAGAATGACGATAATTGTAGTACGACTTTAAGCCACTATATATGCGTTAATAAACTAACACTAATTAATAATTAGGTCACATTAAAAATGTGTGTAACAATCCGTTGATATTAGATGTTTAGTTGCATCAAACGCGATTTACTGAGTGCTGTCTATTAGTATCTACGGCCTTTTTGGGAGGTGTAACTATTGGTAATTTGTCATATCTTTGTAGTTATTGTTATCATTATTTTCTTGTTATTTATTCATATATTCATTTATTCTTATTTTATTATTACTGTGTATGTCCTATTATTGGTACCTCTATACTGTTAATAGCTTTAATAGTAAGTACGGTATTAATTCTTAACATACAACTGGCATTGAACTTGTTATGATTATTGACTGTCATCATAATTAGAAATATGCCATTACTTTTATTCGAAATACTACTTTTTTTCAGTCCTTCGTTTTTATATGTAAACATAACCTTGTGTACATTCTTATTTAATAATCCTCACTTTTCTTAACCTATTTCTTTAGGATGTATCACACATACCTACATAATTTTCAAGCAAGACCTAGAAAGCATCATCCTTCGGCTTTGATAATTTACAAAATTTAATGATAGTATTGCAAGCAATGTCACGACAACTTAGTGTCTCTTCTCGGGTTAGTTTTTATAGAATCCACAAAAACAAAAAAGAGTACTTTCCTAATCTTTTAAGCACATTTTCCTAATTTCACGAACACACATTAACTCATTTCTCCGACTCTCTCATTTCGATTCGATAACATTAGACATCGTGAAGACACAATGAAGAAGGACAAAGCCAGAAAGAAGGCGTAGGTTATCCTCGGTTTACCCAAGAACCTACGTCAATTATCGCGTGAAACATTAATAATGAACACATACGAGACTGGGAGAGTTTTCCCACGCTCGCTCGTCAGCTCATCAGGTATAGGCTCGCGTTTGTGAACGTGTAAATAAAAGACGGAAGGGGATTGGTCGTGGCCGTCCCAAACAAACGGCCCGCGTTGCCGCTAATACGTGATGGACTTCACTACCAGCTTACGTCGTCCTCGATTTTGTATAAACAATATTTTACATTACGGAGAAAGTATTTACCATAGTCACATGACGAGTAAATATTTAGTTTGTTTAAATTTGCTTTTGAAATATTGGCACCGCTAATATTTATCATAATTTGCTAATAACATACAGGGAAATGAGAGGTGTATTTGCAAAGAATTATATCTTCGTAAGGAATTTAATTATAAGTACATAAGCGTAATTGGCTGTAACATCCACTCAATTACATCGAATGGAAGCTGAAGCAGCTGTGTACCTCGATTGCTTTAAAAGCCACACCCACCTGATTTATGACAAATTCTTTCATGAACAGCTCAAGAGGTAACCATATTGAAAAAGTTTCATAATTATCCTCAGAAGCCATATTTGTAGTCTATTTTGGGAACAACTTTTAGTTAAAAATTGATTATTTAGCCAAACAAGTCTAATTTACCCCCACAAGATATATCTAAGAAGTTCAATTACACTTTGTCAAAAAAAAAAAAAAAGTTAGGTGAGTCATGAAACTAAATGAATGAATGAACTCAATCTTATTTTTAATCACAAGGGTTTGCAATTTACCAGGAAGCGTTTAGAAATGCCAACTTGTTTGGTTAACTCAATAGAAATTAAGTATTCATACTTGCCACCCTACAGTTGATCAATAAGCTTTGTACGTTAAGCTGAAATTGTATTGAATAGCTGGCGGTGTTGCATTGATGATTGATTGCTTTGACAATCTTAACATTTAAACATTCATCGACTGTGCGTTTAGTGGACTGAAGTTAATAAATCAATCCCCTAGTATGGGTCATTTTAACGACTGATATTATCTGTTTTGATTTTGAAAATACTAGTTTTTCATTTTATCTACCTAGCAATGAAGATAAGTGACGTTCGCAATTTTCTACTGCCAAGTACATGTGATGTTTTGAAAAACCAGCTGATCAAGTTTGGTTTGTATTCATAGAGTTGTGTTATTGTAAATTTTTAATCAACAAAAAATGAAATTCAATAAGTATAGAAGAGTTAACCCAAGATTTTCAATGGAAGGATGATTAATGTGTAATTGTAAGTGGTTATGTTTAAGTTCTAGTTTGTTGCTGTCATGCAAATCAGTAGCGCCACCTATAATAGAACAGAAAAGGCCATTAATTAATATATATCTTTCTTGTCAACTTTAACATTGTTTTTTCATAAAATTTCTTTTCATTTAAATATAGGTATGTAAATAAAATCTATGAAAATTTTTTAGAGTTTCGGCTTAGAGAAATAGCACAAAAAGAGTTATATGAAACTCTAACTGGATTTAGACCAAGTTGTAGTATACAGAATTATATATTCACTACAAGAAATTTAAATATTAAGTTGAGCAAACAATCCCAAGAAGACAGATTTCAGAAACTCTAAAGACCTATAGAGGGGAACAAAATCTGATTCAAGAGACAATAAAATCTTTGTATAACAGAAGCACTAACGTAATAAAGCTTTTAAAAGAAGTGTCAGAAGACTTCGCTCTTGCAGAGGGAGTACAACAAGGGGTATACTGAGCCCTTTGCTGTTTCTGCTGTTTTTAAATCCAGTAATAAAAACGTGTAACCAAAAAAATCAAAATATTTAAGGGTAGGGTACAGCAAGATGCAGAACATAGGTATAAGTGAGTGCAGGTATGTTAACGATGGCGTGCTAATGACGAAAGATAAAGTTACATGTCAAAAAAAGGTGAATATAAGGGCATAAGAATTATAAAAGGACGGAATGGTGACAAGCACACAAAAAACAAAAGTTATGGTTGTATTTAACGTGCAACGACAGGAGGGACGCTAGGAGACATTCTATTTCTGCTGTAGTAGTCCTTATTGCTCCTGTTATTACTAAAACTGCAACGTTGAAAATACCATATACTACTTCAAAATTACTTATCACAAAACTACGTCAACGAGAATTAGTTTGACTGTCGATGACGATAGCTACTGGAACGTGCATTCAGTGAAGTTTTGTGGCAAAAGTTTTGAAATATACATAATAGTATCTACACTATTGATGTCTTTACTAAATCGGCCGCTTGCCTAAAGTTGTACGTTTGAATTAATGATAGCTAATTCTATTTGCATTAACATTTTTTGTAAGGATTAAAATGAAATGATGAATGAATAGATAACGAGAAACAACTATTAATTGGTTGCATATTTGCATTTCTTTAACTATAAAGCGACAACATTCAGTAATAAATAACTTATTGCTCCAAAAGCAAGATGCTTATGCCATGCCTAAGGATGTGTGAAGGTAAGCACTCGCTTGAATATTTAACCTAGATATATAAATACGGCTTATCTTACGGTATTACTGTGTTATTACTAGAAGTACAGTACAGTATACAGAACTGTAATATTATTACACTTAACTGTAACATATGTAATGTAAAATAAATGAAAAAAAGAAAAAATCTGTGATGTTAACGATCATTCACGCGTTTCCCATAATTGGCACCTAAACTTGTCCATTTCTGGCTTTTCTGAATACAGGAATTCGATACTCTAGATGGCTAGACTGGCGTAATGAAAATTTGAACAAGTTCTCCCCACTTGTTACCGAAACTGCGTTAAATGTGACGTAAAAAATACCCAGTTTCACAGTCAATTAAGCATATCCCAAGTTGGACGAAGACGACGGGACTCTTTGGGAAGTTTAGCGGGGTCTGAGGACCGCCAGGATTTGCCTCAATTTGTCGGAGATTTTACTAACTTGAGTATCTTAAGCATGCGAAAGCAAGCGATTCGAATGTAATTCACGTATCTAATCAAAGCAAGAAAGTGTCTATACGCGAGTGGATGTAATGGTTTTTGTAATAATAATGTAATAGAGAGGGTATCCAGAATTGAGATTTTGGACGGGAATTTTATAGAAATTTATGTGTTTCGACTTTTACTTTCTTTTAAAGAAAAGCTTAGGGACTGCTTACTGATCCATCATCATTTTATAGAATCATATCTAACTTGTTTCTGAATTTTTGTATGGACGAACAAAGTAATAAACATGCGTCACGGTTTAGAAATAGCTGTGCAAGTTGAAAAGAAATCAGATGATTCTCGGCTGAGGTCAATCTTCCTTAGCGAGAAAACGTGAGTTTTCAGGAGAAACGTTTCGATGATTCAAATCTAATGTTTGATACTTAAAACTTTATTAATGTTTATGATGATTTAACTTCTATGATTTACAGATTATTTCCTTACTATTTTCATTTTACTATTACTGAAATTTTTATTTGTTTCTCGATAGTTCTACAAAGTAATTTGGAAACCTTAAAAATCTAAAAACTAACTTTTATTTTATAAGTTTTCTAAATAGGATTTGGTAATTTAGTAACTGTGTGGGAACATTAGAAAAAAAGGAAAACAATAATATAAAAGCAGGACGCAATCAGTGTCTCTTCATTTTGATTATTGATCATGAAGAATATGTATATTTAGTATTAGAATTAAAAAGGTGAGGAATATATAACTGTGTATCGTGATTAATAATCAAAATCTGGAAACAAGACACTGATTACAACCTGTTTTATGTTTTATATTGCCTGAAGATGGCACAAATGTGCCGAAACATGTTGTACTAGTCTTCTATAAGCTATTTATAATAAAAAAAGAGAGGGGAAAGGATACACAAAACCAAATTGCTGTTTTGGTTTATTTCAAACATTTTATAATGTTGTAATATATAAATATATATGAGTTTTTTTTTAACTCTGAACGTGTATCACATTTTCCGGAGTTAGTTTAAAAAGAACAACATTCAGTAGATTACAGACAATTATATAATACACAAGCCAAACCAATCTGAGATAAAAAAGCATTTAAGTCTATGCTAAGGTTTTATTTTAATAAGCTAATCAAATTAACCCGACAGTTTTCAATGTGCCCCACATTTACAGCTGCTTAATTTTAGTGTCTTGAGAACTTCTTTGAGAACTGGAGGTTTAACACTCCTCTCAATGAAACTAGTTTAGTTAAGCGTGATTCAACATTAGTATGTTTAATTTTGTTTAAAACTCAGGTAAAAAAAATCTACTGGAGTTGTGCAATTTCAAAATAAATTATAACCTATGTTACATAACCTAAAAGCATTAGGTTATGTAACATAGGTTATAATTTAATTTGAAATTTTGTAACCACTAGCTGTTAGCGGCAAAACTGTAATAAACATAAAAACATTTTCAAGCAATTGTTCAAAGTGATCTCTTCACGTTATAAATAATACGCAAAACGATTATGAAAGATATCCTTAGAATTGCTTAACAACTTTCGCTTGAATCTATTGCATGCAGTGAGTATGCGATCAATTTGGCTTTCATGTCTATACTATACATATCAGATATTACCGGAACCGTTGTTATTTTTACTGTAATTTTTAATATCTATCAAAATAACACTGGAATCTGCAACAAGTATATATTAATAAAAATTTAAATGCGAACCTAAACTCTTGCTTATGCAACCGAAACTGCAAGTACTCTATAGCTAGCATTATGTAATTCAGAGTTGTTCCCCAATCATTTTTAATTAACATTTAAGGGTACTCTATTTTCGGTTGCCTAAATAATCAAGAATTTATTGGGCTTAGATTCCCATTTAATTTGAGAAAGATAGTACTTAACATGTTGGCAAGTATCTAACGCACTCGTGGGGCTTCTGCAGTCGGTTACTAGTCGCTTCGTACTGCAAACTTTCCACTCGTATTTGCCACCGTTCGTACACGTTATGTAATATTCTATTAGATTTCAAATGGGACTTCAAACACGGGAATTATCCTATTCAACGAACTAGAAAAAATCATTAAGAGATAGGTGGTGCTCCATCCATTTAGATATCGAATTTGTGGAATGATATGTGTTCGAAGAAGTTACAAAAATTTATTCACATAAAGTGTGCTGGCTATAGGGAATTGATCAATAAGAAAGTTCATGACCAATATCTGTAAGAATAAAAAAGGAATAGGATAAGAGGAACTAGAGAAACTGTCTATTAGGAACAAACAGATAATTATTTACCATCGCATTCAAAGAAAATGACGCTTTGTCGTTAACTACTTTTTCTATTTCCCAATGAGTACTTTGTGTAACTGTTTTGCCGAAAAACGTGTCACAAAGTTTCACTTTATAACACTGTTTTTCAACTTTGTGACATTGCTTGTGGTGACATTTTATATGAGGTTGGTAGTGAAACTCGTGGTTTTACATTTCACATTTGACATTATTTGGGTTTAGCATGGAATTGCGCATGACACAAAAATTGTGTCACAAACATGGAATCACTAAAATTCTTTGCATGGATAAAATATCTCATCAGGTTTACGGAAAAAAAAAAAACTAGTTGAATAAGAATAATATTCGTATATTAGCAGGAATACTTTCAGGTCTTTGTGAACTGAAAGGACATTTGAGTAAGCTTGGATTTGCAAAGCAATTTAATGTAGATTTTGTGGGGAACAGGATGAAACACCCATCCATCTGCTCTCAAATTCCGTGGCACTGTCCAAGTCAAGGATGTTGCACCTGGAAGCATATGAAATCGAAGAGGGAGACCTACATAACCTGGGGTCTTCTGATATCCTACACTTTCTGAAAGGAATAGGATTAGAAGGCCAGCTGTAAAACAGCAAGAATAGGGGACACAAAGGATCTCTTAGGTCGCAGTGTAATATCACCCTCCATACATACATGGTACATACTATTTTAATGCTTTAATTTTTAATTTACAAGTTAAAATATAACATCGCAAAACTCAGTTTTCTTTGTTTCGTCCTCTTCAGGCAATTCTTCCGAATCTATAAAGTATGTATTTGTATATATTTTTTTTTTTTAAGTTTTAAGCAGTGAAGACAAAGATACATCAAATTTTTATACTATGCATCAGAGCCAGGTATCATGAATTGTCTCACACACTCACATCTCATAATTTTATAAATAGTATCAGTTGTGATATTGATCTGTCAATATAATTAACACAAAATAAATCACGAATACTGTGCCAGCTGTGCCGGAAATTGCTTTGGCTTGTCTATTGCACATTTGTTTGCAATACCTTCTTAGGGTCGTTTTACACCTAGCTATTTATTGCGCAATTTATTGGCCAATCTAAAATTTTACGTGTATAACACGTATTTAATCCGTGTTATACACGTAAAATTTTAAATTGGCCAATAAATTGCACAATAAATAGCTAGGTGTAAAACGGCCCTTACATGTTTTCAACTTTCGTATTTATAAAACGAATATTCTATAATAGATATTTGTGCCTTTATGCCTTAACGAATAGAAGTACATAAGTTGGTTTGAACGATTATAGTCATAAGAAAGAAAGAACAATTGTGGTTTATTTCTACGTAAATTAAACAACCTTTGTCGCAGTCCATTTAAGTGGTAAATGCATGCCGTAAAACGTTGATTACCTACTTGATGATGCGTCGAAACCCACCTGTCTATAAGCACCTTCGCGGTTGCATTCTTTTCCAGGAGGGTGATTAATTCTTTTCGCATACCATATATGGTGTTTGCCCGTCGGTCGGTTTTATAACAACAGTATAAACGTCGCGTAAGCGTAAATATAACTTAAGACGTTGACACGGTAACGGATTTGCACGTACGCTTAATTTAAGAACTCCATATCCGTGGTAATTACAACTTACAACTCCGATGTCAACACGGTGCCTTCTATCTTTAACGGGCGCGGTAATGATGCCCGCTAACGTGTGGGCCGATACGGAAAGCCCACATACCACTGTAATTTTCTTCGATTTCTTCGCCACGCTGGAACCAGCACAGTTTTACGCAAGATATTCTTTTGGAGCCGGAGGTTATTTTCAGGTGGATTTAATATCGCGTTCAAATCATACCTCGTACACACCAAACGGCGATTACAGCTGTAAGGCAAATGTAACTGTTTGCTGGCGATAGCGCCTTGTCGATTTTCAGCCAAACATCAAATGAACGATTCGTTGCAGTGTTGAACGGGATTCTTCGGCTATTCTGATGTAGACATGCCCGCGAATATATCGGTAAAACGGATGTATGGAATAAAGAAAAAGATTGATACTAGTATGAAAGTAAAAAAATTGTGAAATCTATATTTTGACGTAAACCATCCCGATTACATTCGCCTTACATTACAATTGTATTCGCTTTCGCTGTCTGCTGTGTACTAGGCTTCACAGTACGTTCGCTAACTACACATATATTCGCTGCATAATTTATTAAGTCAATATATCTGCGCCCTGTTTCGAAAAGAATTGAAATGAAATGAACGAAACTTTCCAAAAATAGTACTTGAGTTGAACTTAAACAGGTATTTTTTTTTAAATAAAAAAAACATTTATTTATTAGTAAAATATGCTATATTCATTACTTCACTACTTGTTGCAACTAATTTAACACCTCACACGCTCCAGACAAACAATTCAGACTTAATCATGATATTTTCCATACAAAATTTATACATAAATATACATCATAACATTATTGTATATACACCAACTGTGCCTGGTCAATTTCACACTTTCAGATGCAAAAAAAAAAAAATCAAGAGAGAAAATACATTACTATTATGTTATTTAGACTTATCAATACCACTTGAACAACAATATAATAGCCGACGAACTAGCCAATGAGGGCTCTAAAAGACACTCCATAGGTCCAGAGTGCGTATGTAGGATTACCAAGGCCTCTGCTAAAAGGGAGATTTGGACCTGTTTAGATAAAGAAAGTACAAAGAAATGGAGGTCGACTGAAGGTCAACTCCATACTAAAGCACTAATAGGGGATGGGGATGCTAGATTCTCTGATAACCTATTTCAGAACGCAGCAAGAAAGAAGCTAAAACCAATTACTGGGCTGGTAACTGATACTGATCTTGAAAAAAGTTCTAACATCAACAGCAGGCTCGAATAAGCCAACCGTCGGGTGTAGATAGATGCGAACTACAGGAGAAGAGTTCACATGTAATTGCATATGTGAGAACTGAACGCGCTACTTAGGCAAAGTTTTCGGGAGCAGATCTATTGGTGCCCCCAAGGTTTCTCAAGTTTTCACCTGGGCAAAGATAACTGGGCTTATAGAGAACACCAAGCTGCTCGAGTGGAGGTAAGGGATTTAATAGGGATGGTACAATGAGCAGCTGGCTCTTGCCTGGACTAGACGTGCCCACCTTAACTTAAAAAACAAAATTGAACAAATTGGCAAATTTAGCAATAGAATCTATAAAATGATTAAAAAATAAATGAAATGAGCAAAACTAATTTAACACCTCACACGCTCCAAACAAACAATTCTGACTTAATCATGTTATTTTCCATACAAAATTTATACATAAATATAGCAATACAACACATATTAAAACGTGCTTGTCAATTCCACACTTTGAGATGCAAAAAAAAAAAAAGCAAGAGAGAAAACAACTACTATTAGTTATTTAAAATATAATAACCTGAAAAGGCAATATAATAGCC
>RXPK01000125.1:1623039-1668522 GCA_004143645.1 Protaetia brevitarsis
AACATTTTAATTTTAAAGGCAGTAACATATGACATAAAAAAAGAGACACCGTATAAGCAAAATAGTCCAATAAAACAAATGGCTTACTGCTAAAAAAATATTGACACAGTATAATTAAATTTAAGTAAATACCCTTTAGACTGCTTTTTTTTATAAACTGAAAAAGTTACGATATTTTTTATCCAGTAGTGAAGTGTTTTATAATAATACATCCTACAAAGTAGACCTTTTTGGAAAATCCCTTCTATGAGGCGATAGTTGTCTTGTTTGTGATATATCTATGATTAATATTATTTCAGTTAAAAATATGCTTATCCTTGAATACAAAACATAATAAATCACTCAGTAACATATATCATAAAAAGTTAAAAGAGCACTAACTTTAAAATATCCTTACAACAATCTCTATTAGCGAGATTATGAATAACTCGTAAAGCTCTCTTCTGAATTAAGAAACTCTTTCAGGAGTGGTGTGATAATCCCCAGTAAATACCCCATACCGCATACAAGAAAAAAATTAGAATGGTAAAAAGTCAATAAGACTAATGTTACATTTTTTTATTGATGTTTCAAAGCACAATAAATTTTTGATAAAGTAACTACAAAGATTATCAATATGATCAATCCACTTTAAGTTTTCGCTTTATGACTATCCTAAAATTTTGGAAGAAGGGTCTAAATTAAAAACATGATCATTTATTTGAATCGTATCGATAGACTTAGTTCTATTATGAAAAAATACAAATTTAGTTTTGTTCATTAATTTATTTGGAATTCATCCATTTAGTAATTGTTTAAAGTTACTGAAGCCATGTCATTAATGATCAATATTTTCTGGTTTAATAATTAAAATTCAAATCATCAGCATACAATACAGCATTTTCTATATTTAAAAGTTATTTTGGAAAGTCTTTATATAAACTAAAAAAAGTGTGGGACAGAACAGAACCCGTGGCACACCAGGTTTATATCAATGCAACGTGACTGAAGGCTATGAATTTTAACATTGCTTGCGGTTTGAGAGATGTGATTGGAACATTGTCTAGCAATACCCCAACACCAACTTTTCTAAGTTATATAGAAGAGGTTATGATTACTAGATCGAATGCTTTAGAACATATCAATGAAATACCCAAGCCGAGTTTACTTCGTAAAGAATAATATAAATAGTTTTTAGAAAATTGAAAACAGCTGTATCGGTGTTTCTATTACGAGAAAAGCCATGTTAATTGGTAAATAGCAAACTAAAGTGTGTTAAATAATTGACTAAATGTTTGTTTATTATACTTTCATAGATTTTAGAAAAAACTGATAACAGCTAATGGGACGATAATTTCCAACATTCTTTATCGCTTTCTTATAAGTCGGTAAATAGTGGAGTAATTTTAAACGGGAAGGAAAAAAACCCCTTTCGAAAGAAAATTAATAAGTACGTTAGTACAGAGACTATTAAAGTGTGAGGATATTATTTTATAATAAAAGATGAAATATTGCCATATCCAGTCGAAGCTGAGGTGTTTAACTATGTTTTAACTATTAATGACTGCTTCTACATCACTTTCAGTTACAGGAGTAATAAAAAAAGATAGAGTGCTGTCCAACTTAGGTACATATTTTTGATCTCATACCAATTTATGTATACCATTAGACTCTGTACCTACCGTGTGGAAGAGAAACAAAGTGTTGATAAACTTGTTACACAGTTCTTCTCTGTCGGTATCAGCTAGTAGTGAAAGTTTTGTAGTATTAGATTGTCGTATACAGCATACTTATTTTCTTAGTTCAGCCTAACTGGTGATAAATACCTAAACACTATTTTTTTCTCTTGACGTCCGATTTGTGTCAGTAATAAACAATAAATAGCTTTTAACGTTGTAAAAATGTTAACTTTAGAAGACCCAGCAGTACCTTAGTATAAATCCCAAGTGGTATGCAATAATGTACGGTCAATTTTCGTAAGGCGATTAATGTTTCGTCGTATACTTGCTGTAGCATTGGTACCACTACAAATCACGCCATGTCGACCAAGAAGAAAAGCACCCAGAACCTTTCTTCGCTAATTAGGTTCGTGTACGTTGCTACATTACAGGGCCACAGAGGTGCGACGCATGCCACTTTTCCTCCCATAATAGGAAGAAGCGACACTAATAAATATTTTAAGAGTGTACGCCACACACGTAGCGTTACCTAAATTATCGGCATTTACGCGCGAGAATTTATTGCGGGTGGACCGCGTGTCGTCCGTGAGAATTATTTAGTAGTTTAGGTTACGCGCGTTTCATGTAAGTCGTTTCTTTTACCGCTGGTTATCCGGGTTCCTTTTGTGCCCGGAGACGTTAATCGAGAATATAGTACCTATTTTTATTGTGCGCCACAAGCACCGAAATGTAACATTGTAGCGGATACTGCGCGCATATGCTTACTTGTGTGAGAACTACGGAATGCTTGTTCGGTATATTTTCATTTTGGCTGTCGCATTTGTTTCTTTTTTTTTTTGGGTGTTCTAGGAAAAAGCGACCCACGATAAATACTCATCTTTATGGTGATATTCTAATCCGTAATGGGTTTAGTATGTGGTGGTAGATATGAAAATAGGTGGAGAATTGTTGGGAGTTTTAAAACCAAATTAATTATTGTCGAGTACCAGGAATATCAATTTTTTTAACGCTACTCCGAGTGGACGTAGAACATCGGGGGTCCATTATTTTACATATTTCGCCATCTGAGGGTCTATATATTGTGATTTCCTTTTAAATTTTTCTGTCAAGACTAATTCGCTTACCCACTTAAAAGTATTTTTTAGAGAACTGTCATTAAATGAAAAGGTTGAATTTCCTAAATGTTCAATTGTTTTAGTTAACTGAAACAGTATGTTTGTTGCTCTTTAGAGCAATGAAAAACATATTTGCGTTGGATAGTTCTCCTGTATGTGAATCCAACATCTTCAAGGCGGTTATTTCGAAAAGGGCATACGTACGATGCCATCGCTTAAACACGTCCAACATAATCTGGTTCTCAGAAGTGTAAGAGAGAAGAAATAAGAGTGAGGGTTAACAGAATATACACCTATATAATGTCGCAAAAATTCATTTAAAGTTCTTTCTTCTCCTTTCATGAGGATATTGCTCTATCTATGGCAGCTTACCTACAATATCTAATAATAATCTGATTGACTCATATTTTTATATTATAAATGTGACAACGCCTAACCTATCGCAATTTTTTTTCTTTTCTTTTTAATTTTCCCAATATTTCGAAACTACTTTCAAACAGTTATTGGTTGATATACGGTCATAGTATAGGCAGATACAGTGGCGATATTCTAGCGTATTACCTAGGCTCTAACGTAACCTAAACAATTGCGTCGGAAAAAAAATGGGCTCCCATTATCAACCGAACACCGAATGAATTAAGTAAAAATAAGAAAATATTTATTACTTAAACATGCAATGTTATCTCTTTCTACCCACGCACTATATACATCCACACATCAATCCAAAGACGTAAATGAATATTTACAAGTGTTTTTTCTACATCTATTTGGCCCTTCGAAATACCAAGAATTAGCGACGAATGTAAACCGCCCTATCTCAATAAATCCATGAAAATTGAATGGTGCAAGGATGCACCTTCTCAATTCGAAGGTTTTCCATGTATATGGTTTCGTATGCGTCTAGTGCTTTAGGTGACTGCATATTTTTCGCTAATTCAAAGTTATAATAATAATAATAATAATGTTTTTTAATTACATGGACACCTTTGTGTTTGTAACATGTCAAACTAAAAAGAATAAAGATAATTTAAATTAGAATGTGCGAAAAGAAAGAGTTATCGAACTAAGAAAACATAAATACTAATATCTAATTAAAGAACCAAAAAATAACTACTACTACATAACTAATTTTATAAACAAAATATATAATAATGTGGTAGAATGAAAAATTAATTAATATCAGTATAATGCTTATACATACGTAAATGGCGTGTTAGGTGATGTGCGAAAATAATTATCAACAATAAATAAAAATTGTACTGCTTAAGGTATTGAGATTAACTTAAACTTAATTTTATTCGCTGTATTGGTGCTGAAACCGTCGATATGTTACATAAATTTTTATACCAATACTGTGTGGGCCAACGTCATCAACTGCAGAGTACACAGTGGGCGATGTACATTACTTTTTGCTTCTAGTGTTGTATCATGCATTTCGGATTAGTTTTAAACATGGTCCTATTAAGTGAATGTAGGCACAAATTTTCTAGAGAATATACAAGCTTGCCGAAGGAAGAATCCTAAATCGGAGAAAATTGGTTTACATGAGTCAGTGTGTTACAGCTACAATTGATCTTATCACCATTTCCTGTGCAAGCAATACTTGACTAGAGGCAGTTGATGATCCCCAAAAGTACTGCCGTATTGGAGTCATAATTGTATTTCGTCATATAATAGACTTAGAGGATCGAGTGATACATAATCAGCAAGCATCTGAAAATGTATGACTTAGAGGAGATCTCGCTGTAAGTTTAGTGCAACGCTCTAACCCATGAAAGATTATCCCTGCATATGAACTCCCAGAAACCTGACGTTGTGACTGCAAGTTAAAGAAAGGCCGTTCACTACTAAGTCATAGTTCCCCACCAGCCTTTGTCTAATATGAAAAGTCATGAAATTCGTTTTTTGAGTACTTAAGGCTAGATTATTGGCCGAGAACCACGCATGGAGTCTATCCAAGACATCGTTTGCTCTTTCCACAACACAAATGTCATCAAGATATCAATAATAATAATCATCTGCTACATACAATATATAGTCATTTACGATATATTATACAAATAGGTCCTAGTATTGTACCTTGTGGTACTTCATTTAGTACAGGTAAGAGATGTTATTCAGCAGAATTCATGCCATATTTATTATAAAAAGTCAGTTTAACAAATTGCATTCTATTGTTCTATAAGTTTTCCATATCAATCTTATATTCGGTGTTGTTTATATACGCAACGCTGGATGATTCAAGTTTCCCATAGCAATTACTTGCTATGTGTTTAGCAAGTTCGCAGGATTATTCGAAGCAATAGACTTCCGAATATTTTCTCCTAGTAACTCATTCTGTCGACATGTGCAGAATACATGTAAACTCGTTTCCTCCTGTAGTTCGCATCTTCTGCACCACGATTCGCTTACTCGGCCTGTGTTGTATGATGCTTTTTCAGGGGACAGTGTTCAGTTACCAACCCAGTAATGGTGTTAACTTCTTTGTTGCTGCTTAAATTTTTTTTAGTACTTTTCAGCATTTTTTGCATCGGGAAACAAACAGTAACATAATTCTATACTTTCTGCTAATATTTATGACCCCACTGTAAAACTGTGTAAATTGAAGAAAACTGATAACTATGAACACTTTAAGAATATATTTGGCTTCAAGAACGTGAAGTTCCGCCTAAATTTAAAGCGGTGATTTACAACAGTCGTAGATGCTATAAAATATACCAAGTTTAATTTAGACTGATATGTGACAGCTTGAGCGCTTTCCTGTTAAAGATTTAGAATGTTTTTAACGAGTTCTATTTAGATATATCTAACTTTGACCGCTACAATAAAATTTTCCCAAAGTTTACTAGGTTTAGATTGCGTAATTGTCTGTAACTATTTGTTAATTGCTGACTAAAATATTCACGGCCCTCTCTTTAGAAACCCTGTTAATTTCCGCGAATCTAATACAATTACCGTACATTGTGCACGTGAACGCCAAATGAATGGTTTTCTCCTCACCACAACCTTACCAAATAATTGTATCAGCTGAACAGCGTAAAACTCCCTACTTAACGCGTTTGTATCTTTCTATACAGTAGGTGCACGTCTAGTGTTACGTTTTAATTATATGTGGCTGCATGCGGATGCGGCGACGGAAGTATTCGTTTTTCAGTACCAGGACACGTGCCGTGCTTCAATTTAATTAAAATGGCCCTGAAACGGCGGGCCGATTGCGTTGCTAGCGCCTCGCGAGCGTTGTTGCCATGCGTTGCCCTGCCTGTGGTATGTTGTTGCGAATTTCGTTTGTTGCCGTTCATTTAGAGAACGGATGAGATTATTTATATGAATGTATGTTATACGTATTACGAATGTGGAACGTGAACGACGAGTGGTTGATCGTGAATTAAATACTGAGGATTGTACGCGTGCCGGCAACGATTCGAACACGGAACTCGATTGCCCTAAATAATTTAAATTAATTTAAAAGTGGGGACATTAATTATTTCGGTAACTAATTACCGTCTTCAGTATAATATAAGTAATAAAACTAATTTTAGAATTGTTTGTACAATTGTACATAAATATAAAACACATTTTATTTGAACTGAACATGTAATGTATTAAGGTCTTTGAAAAAAATACAGATTGGAAAAGAGCAAATTAATTAATGAATACTTAGTCCATTCCTCGGTATAATAACCAACAACAGTAGATTTCAAAATTTAAATTTTAACTTTAAAAAATCATATCAGTTTTATTTGTACATGTGATGTTTTGTTTTAGTAATTCTTATAACATTAAAAGTTTTAATGTGCCACATATTTGATCTAGCTGTGTAATTCTACTGACATTCATTGACATTCTACTGACGGGTATTTTATCAATTTAGGCGGCCAAAATTATTGCTTGGTGTTTATGTACTTTAAATAAGCTTGTATGCATTTTTTTTTTTAGTTGTAATACCTCTTTGGGGTACATTGGTTGCTGATTGATATGGTAAATAGTGATTTAGATGTAAGGAAATAAATCAATAATTACAATGTTGTTTACAGTTTACTTAATGGGATTAGTCGTCTTAAAGGAATATAAATCAAGTAAAAGGTCAATACATCGTAACGCATAAAAATACAAAAAACCTATTATCTAAGGTGATGGGTCCTAAACCTCTTCGTCAGAGGTCCATTCTCCAGTTTCTTTCACTGATTCTTCAGAAGTACTCTCGTCATCAGGAATAAGCATTTCCATTGCTTCCTGCCTATGTGGCATTGATTTCCTTTTTGGTTTTGCCCTCATATTGCTAATTATGGATCAGTGATGAGAAGTAATCTATTAAGAACATCTAAATTACACTGCTCTATGGAGAATTTCCTGGCGAAGTTTATTTTTACCTGACTTGAGTTTCAGGAAATCGATTTTTGGCCGCCTAAGTTGATGAAATACGCCTATGTGCAGCATTTGCTACAAGTCTTCCATGTTAATTTTCAATCTACAACTTAAAATAAATTAATTGTCTTCATTATTTGAATTAAATACTCCAATCAGATGACTCATTAATCACTTAAATATATGTTTGTATTAAATTTAATTCATTTTTATTTTACCCTTTTACCTCCAAATACAATTTTATTTGCTTATTAAATTATAAAATTAAGTTATTTTTATATTATTTTCTAGTAATTTCTATCCACGTGGTTTCAACAAATTAAAATAATCTAAGCGTGGACAAATGCTAGAAATTTACAAAAATGAAAAAGCTAAATGATATAAAAATGCTTCTACTCACCCAAACGAGGTGATAGAAAAATTAAAAAGACACAGCAAAATAGAATAACAGAAAAATTAACTCTTACAAAATATAAATTAGAAACAAAAACTAAAATAAACCTTCCTAAACAAAAAATAATGATTGATCTTATATATACAAAGTGTACACTTCAATACATTAACAATTATTACAATAATAATTTCTTGATTGACTATATTTAAGAAGAATATTAAAATTTTACAATATAAAATGAATAACAAAATGGCAACAATTATTTAAGAAAAACGTCTACTTACATCAATAGTCGAACAAGGAAGTCCTTCACAAAACACAATTCTTCTACCTACAAAAATCCCTCTCTCTAAATTCGTACAACCTAGACGTAGAACATTACAATGACAATATTAAATAGAATACGCATAAGATCAGCACAAGCAAGCAATGGACATTTGAATGACTGGATTAATTAAAAATCTTAACATCATACAATAAACTCTTAATCTAAAATTATACAAAACAAAACAAAATTGTGAAAATTCTGGGTAAATTGAAAATCAGCTGTACAGACAAATAAATCACAACAACCATAATACGCAACTTAAAATACACCTCAGCGATAAAAGGGTTGTATGATTCACGGAGTCCAAAACCATAGCAGTACGTACAGCAGCGTAAATGTACACTGGCATAGTTCATGTACCCTGTCAAACGCGCATGCTTCGATTTTCTAGAGCAAAGTGAATAAATGAAATATATACACTTACACCTTATATCACTTATTTCTTGATGATAGTACATGAGCTCACGGACGTACGCTGAGGTATGTGTTGAAGCCGTACAATGTATGTTCTATCTATAGAGTACATACTTATGGTAGTTCGTGAAAATTTGTACGCAACGGACCCAACACCGAATGAAATAACAATTTAATGATTATATCACTGCATACATATTCATTTACGAAAAATATGTACTTACATACATATTTATTTACTGTTTGCAATGCTCTAACATTCTACCTTTTTGTTTCAGGTTCACAACGTAGTATGAAGAGGATAATAACAAGTCGCAAAATAAATTAAACCGTAAGTAACAAAACAGCCTCAAACCAGGGTAAAATTAAATAAATAACGTTTAGGTTAAATCTGCAATAATTTTTGCCTTGATGTTTGCGCTGCATATATACTATTAATTTATGTACTAAAACATTAATGTAAACACGTACTGTGTACATAATTACGGCCTGAAACACAAGGCAATTACACTAAATATTTGATGATTTGGAATTATGCATTGATCGCCGCAGATAAGTTTACATAGCAAAAGATAGATTTGCAGTTTATATACAACCAATAACTAATAACACGTAGCCAGTTTAGTGCTAATATCTATGTTATAATAGGAAATTAATTGTAAATGTGTGGCTATCTAAAATCACACAAAGCGTTTTATGGATATGTTGGCTATTTATAGCTTGTCGAGTATAATGGAATACAAACGATAGTTTTTGTTTTCGTTTTAATTCTTTCCGTGTATTTAAGTTGCGACCTGTCTTAATTTCCATGTCGCCATAAAGAACATTGTTTATCTTTATTATTATTATTCCCTACATAAAATGGCTAAAATAGGGCCCAAGGACGACTACAAACCCCACATAAACACAACCGCCTGTATGTATGTACAGTTGAGAGCACTTACTTTCGTACAGCATATGTTACACGAAAGAAACCGTCACGCAATCACGATAGTAGGTACATTTATCCAGCTTATACTAAAACTAATGCGAGATGAGATATAAAACAAGAAAACCCGTTTTCTTTACCAACAGTAGATTATTTTCTATGTAATAATATAGTTCAGTCAAATTTGAACATTCTTATCTAGTTGGAAAAAATACTCAACTTTTCACAGGTGTATTTCGAACAGTATTAAACACACGGGAGTTGAGAAGAGCACTACTTTTTGGATAATTTATTGTGCTTTAAAAGATATCCACATATATTTGCTGAAAGACATATTTTTAAAGATATTGAGCAAAAGTTAAAAAAAAGCAAATTTCCTTCCTCAAAAAGAATAAAAAAACTTTGAGCATCTGTATCTCGGATAGTGGTGGACGTACGGAGTCTGACAAAACAAAAACTTAGAGGTCACTTTGATGTTAGGCAGCTCGCACAGGATTTCCAAAGCTGCAAACCCAGATTTTCAAGAGCATAGCATACACCTGGCCATTTTGTTCGTGGCTTTTCAGTGGGTATTCGACAGCATTAACCGAGGGAAACTGTGAAAGGACTTAAAAAGTATAGGATTTATATATCTAATAGATATGACAATGGACAGACCCAGAGCGAAGGTAATGATCGAAGATGGACAGTGGGAGGAATTTCAATTTGACTGGGAAGTGAGTCAGGGTGACACACTTTCAGCAAGCCTGTTTAACGTTTCGTTGGAGCGAACCATCAGAAAGGTCGGAGTAAGGGGTACTACAATACAAAGTCGAGCTCAGATGTTGGTTTATGCTCATGATATTGTTATTGTTGTATGGTGTAAGAGTGAATTGCAGAAATACTGATAACCTTAGCAAATAAGCAAAGACAAAAGCAAATTGATAATATGCTCAAAAGAAAAAGAAAAGCTTTCAGAAGAAAATTAACATAGGAAATTATAAATTTGAAGTAGTAGATACCTTCAAGCATCTCGGTGTAAAATGGCAAAAGAACAATGACAGATTCGTAGGGTATCGCAGAGAATACAGGCGAGACATAAAGCATACTGTATGTAGAAAGAATAAATACGCAGTAAAAAGTTAAGTAGCAAAGCAAAAATAAAGATATACAGAGTTTTCCACGGAAGTGGCTAATAGTAAGTAAAGTTTTCTAGCTTAACGGAATTCCTGAGTTTTAAAAAATTGTGATTTACAACAATTTGGTATTTACTTGCTTTCTAAAATATTTTCACCTTTCTTGCACTTCCGGTTAACCGGAAGTTGCTATGAACTTTGCTGTTTTAAGTGGAATACCCTATATATTTACATTTTTGAATTCACCATAAAATTCTGTCACGAATACTATCAGAGTTTCCTATGCCTATCTTTGACTGTTTTTAAGATATTACGATTTTTCCAAAAAATTGGATATTTACATTGGTGTATGTAACTGATTAATTCTAACTTGGTTTAAGTGTCAGAAGTCTCCCACTTTAAAATTAACAAATACTAATATTGTTTTACCAAAGGGTATTAAAAAAAAATTAGTGATATCATACAGGGTGTTTAAAAATTAGTGACATATCAAAGAATACCTCGTATTTCAGTTGGTATTTGTTGTTATGCTGCTGAATTTGGTAAATCGCGATTTTCGTTATTGGGATAGAGTAGTGCCGACTCAATAATTAGCTCGTTCCTTAAATTCTCTTGTTAGATTATTATTAAAGAAGAAAGGCCCCACAACTCTATCATCGATTATCCAGCCATATATTTATTTTTTTAAGATACTGAGTACGCGCTTCACGTAACCAGTGTAGATTCTGACGTGACCAGTATCTACACTTTTGTATATTGACAGTTCCATGCATAGTGAAGGTAGCTTCATCGGAAAATAAAATATTTTGAGTAAAATTCGTATCCACACATCAGTATTATTTCTTCGGAAAACTGTCTACCTTGAAGAGTCAACTTTTTCTACATTTATAAGGATTCACGAAATTTTATAAGTTGCGAAAGTGTACAGAACAGTTATAGCAGTTACAGATGTTTACAGTATTCATAGAAAGTCTTATAGACGCTATAGATTATAGAGAGACAAAAGATCACTTAACAACAAATTTAAAGTTTAAAATTGTTTGTGCTGAAAAGGGTATACGTAATTGCTGTTTTGCTTATTTTTAACTCTTTTAGTAGACAATTTAAGCGTATAAAATTTATCAGTATTTTTTTTTCTACGCAATCTCTGTAAATAATTGAATGTTCGCAACTGTACGCACATGTAGATCTCATGGGTTCCGTGACGAATGTGGGCTTTTTGACCGTCCTGTTATCGATCACACCGTGGCGCACCGCAGACAGGATTATAATTGCAACGTCAAGGCAACACAACGCGCGATCCACACGGAGGCGATATGTTAATTCCGAAAACTGGTATCGCCTGGCGCGTCAAGGTCCCAACCGCGATGCGAGAAACTCATTAGTCGGCTTCTTCGTATCAATAACTCCCTCACACTATCGACTTGCGGTTGCCGATGGTCAGTTATTACAGCCGACACTTCGATACGGCTCCTATTATATTACTTCGGCAGCGCTCCACCCTCTACAATCTTAGAGATAAAACGAACTAATTATATTAAAGCAGTCGAAACACCTGACTCACTCAAGGATAGCGCGATCCAATCGTTGTTTTTGTCGTATTTATTGGAAGTGTTACTTCGTGTATACACTTTAGATTAATCTCTTTTCTGTTAGGAATTTTTTTTTAATAGGCAAGCGCCGTAAGACATTTCTTTATCTTGCCACCACTTTATACAATGAACGAAACGAAGTGTAGGAAAAAAAAAACCTTCTGTTTGTGTCTAGAATCTGAAGGAATTCCATTTTGGAGAAGGAAAACAAAACATATGACACGATGATGAATATTTAAACGGGGTTCGGTAATTAAAAAAGGGTACAGGTGGAATTATTTGGTAATGGGCCTATTAAGAAGATTTACCTCCGGTCATATCACGACACCGAGCGGTTAATTAGCGGTTAAATTGCTTTTAATAAATAAAAGAGGCTTCGCGATTCAAGGGTTTCGTATAGACAGTGGAAAAAATCGCACCGGATTCCTTGGAGTAATTAATTGGGCAACGAAGGTGTTATTATAGGGCTCTATAAGCGATTATTTTACCTTGATGCGTTGGTATGGAAATACTTTTGGATCTTGAAGTGGCCGGGAATAAATTCCAGATGATTAATTAGAAAATTTTGCTTGGTAATTTATTACGCGATTATTTAAATTGTGATATAACGGAGGTTCTTGCTTCCAATGCATTATTAAAGTAATAGCTAAAGAGGAAGCAATTTAGGAAAATGGTTTTTTGTTGTTGTGGGAGCCGTTTGACGTGGAATCTCTGGAAGCACTCTTGGCTTTTTGTATTTATAGAAAATGCTAAAGAGAGTTTAAAAAAAGACTCACCTTGATTGCATTGCATTTTCTTCCAAATCATTTACTTTAGATACACGTACATAAGAACACTTATTAATATTATTTATTGTTCAAATTATGTTAGGACAATCTTTTCTTGTTCTGTTCTGCTAATCAATTAACCAATGCAATCAATTTCCAGGAATTAGGTAATCATATAATAACTGTAAATAAATCATTTTTCTCACCAGTAACCGAGCACGATGTTCTTGCTATTGTGAATAAACTAAAAATTCTACTTCTGTTGGGGATGATGGTATTAATACTGCCATTATTAAAAGTACTTTTACTTGTTATTCAACTGTTTTAACATATTTGATTAATTTTTCGTTAGAAAGAGGAAATTTTCCCAGTAAATTAAAAGATTCATTACTTAAAACAATTTACAAAAATAAAGGAGATTCAAACAATCTACAAAATTTAGACCCATTTCTTTACTCAATGTTTTTTTAAAAAATTTTGAAACAATAATCAAAGACAAACTTCTTCATTTCTTTCAAATAAACAATGTTTTTAGCTTACAGCAACATGGTTTCTTAACAAGCAGAGGTACAGGTACGGTCCTAAATAAGCTTCGCAAGCAAATATATTCAAACATCGATCGTTCTCTTGTATAAATTTGTCAATTGATTTTCAAAAAGCTTTCGATTGTGTCAATCATTCGATTTTATTATATAAATTAGAAAAAATATGGGATTAGAGGTATAGCAAACAGTTTGCTACAAACTTATTTAGAACACCGTCAGCAAAAAGTGATATGTAACAATAAAAAATCCAAATCAACGGTTGTAGACATTGGCGTACCGCAAGGTTCCATTCTCGGGCCAATTTTATTTTTAATTTACATTAATGATTTACCTAACTGTCTCGATACTAAGGATGTAATAATGTATGCGGATGACTTAAACATAGTGCTAACTTCTAATGATACGCCGTTATTATTGAAAAAGGTACAACTTTGTTTTGAGTCGGTACAAAGTTGGACGACATTAAACAAATTGGTAATTAATGAGAATAAAACAATTATATTGTCATTTAGAAGTAAACTTAGTAGAATTCCTCAAATAAATAAGTTAAAATTAGGTAGTTCTTATGTTTCTTTGAGTAGAACAACCGAGATATTGGGTATCACATTTGATGTTAATATGGAGTGGAGTTGTCATATAGATTGTATCTGTAAACAGTGGCCGGAATTTGTTACGCGCTTCTATCACCTAAGGCAAAGTTGTAATTTATATATTCTGAAATCAGTTTATTATGCCGAATTCGTTTCAAGAATTAGATATGGAGTGTTGTACTGGGGTACATCTATTTCTGCGTATAGAATTTTTATTTTACAAAAACGAGCTTTACGTACGATATTTGGTTTGCACGCTCGTGATTCGTGCAAACCTTTATTTCAAGCAAATAGAATACTCACATTTTATGATATTTACATTCTCGAAGTGCTTTGTTTTGTGCATAAGAATCTGAACGAGTTCATAAATACTACCGAACATGAATATAATACTAGACAATTGTGCCACTTACTTCCACCATCACATAAAAAAAGCATATTTCAGAAAAGTATCCAATACTTGGTTGCAAACTTTTTAATACATTGCCTGATAATATCAAAAAAATCAAGCAATTACATCACTTCAAAGAGGCTGTCAAAATGTATTGTATTCGATTAATTGTTATTCTCTAGATGATTTTATTGTTTTAATAAGGAATTGTGAATTTCAATATCTACTTAGTACTAGTACTTTGTATGAATTGGTTTTTTGTTGACGTTTTTCTGGTTGTCTTTACTTTGAAAATAAAGATGTATTTTATCATTGTTATTATTATTGGAAGTAGATATGCAAGTCTCATCAATGCTTAGGCATATTTTAGTATAGTGTAACTACACTACTATTTATTTATGTTGTTTTCGACCGAAAAAAACATTCTTCTTCAATTTTAAAAATAATTTTGGCTTTTCTGCTTTTAACAGTGTTGGTTTCATAAATTTTGAAGCATCGGAAACGCCTCATATAAACTGTTGAAACTTGGAACACAGTACTCTTCGTACAACATGCTTTAAAAAATAACAAACATTTGATTTTAATTTAAGCTTGCAAAGAGCTAAGAATTAAGCCACATTCTCCGATTAATCAAAATTTGTAAAAAAATCTAGCAGTTCTAGAGGAAAACTGATGTGTTTAGCAACTATCGACCTATAGTAATTATACCAAACTTAGCAAAAAAAATTGAAATAATTATCAAAGAGAATAGAATTAGTTATGACAAAAAGCTAAATTCTCTACAAATAATGTTCTGGAGATGTTGGATAGTTTGGCAAATGTGTATAATTAATAAATACCCTAACATTTATTCCAGCAATGTTCATAATACTGTAGAATACTGCGCAGAGCAATCTTCTAGTTATTAGAGAATATGTAGCACATAGTTTACATACTCTATCAACGCTGCCTTTTGTGTGACTATAGACCATAATTATTTGTGGTCTGTTGCTTCTGGGATCTATATTGCCTTATCATGCACTTTAGAAAAAAGTATAACCGCTTTTTTTTTGAGAAATAAGTCAAGTTATCATTTCAGCTTTTTGAAATATAATTAAACTCCAAAAGCTCTATTTTTATCCGGCAAAATTCTGTCGAAATTTTTTTTTTTTTTCCGATCATAGTATTTTTTTTTACTAAAACTGGAAATCTACTGGACGACCCTTCTATAGAGATGAGTTTGCTAGAATTCGGAGGCTGGTTAAATCTGAACTACGCAGGGCTCACGAAGCATACACAGCTAGCATACAAAATAAGATTGCTGACGACCCCAAGGTGTTCTGGAAATATGTCGGCTAGAAATCTGGAAATTCTAGAATCCCTGGTTGCCTGCGCTTTGGAGACGCTGAATTAACGGATGCCAAAGCTATAGTCGAGACCTTTGCCAAATCATTCGCTGCTGTTTATCACCCATATATACCGTCTTCTACATCCACATCTTTAGCCGCTGATTCCCTGAGTATAGACTTGTTCTCGACTTCCGATGTGCTGGCATCTATTAAGCGCCTTAAAGCTGATTTTACATATGGTAATGATGAACTTCCAGATTTTTTGAATCAAGGATTGTGGCACAATACTTTGCCATTCGCTACACACTATATTTAATTTAGCAATTCGCACCTCGAAGTTTCCTGATTGCTGGAAGATCAGTAAGATAATACCTATATTTAAAAAAGGTGCTAAATGTGATATCTCCAACTATCAACCGATTGCAATTTTGTGCAGTTGCTCCAAGATATTCGAACACTTGCTCTATAATAAGATCTACAATCGTGTTCAGCATTTGATATCAACAAAACAGCATGGCTTTATGACTGGTAGATCGACTGTGACAAATTTGGCAGGCATAACACCATTCATTAGCACCAGTTCAGATGCTCGAGGTCAAGTAAACGTTATTTATACCGACTTCACCGAAGCATTCGACACTCTAAATCACCCAATTCTAATATCCAAGTTTAGCTCAATGTGATTTATGTCGAATACAACTGATTTAATAGCATCTTACCTTGATAACAGCTCGTGCTACATCTGCTACAACGGTTGCCAGTCCGATATCTATACTGTAACTGCGAGCGTCCCTCAGGGGTCAACCCTTGCCCCACTACTGTTTAAAATTTGTATTAACCACCTGCTGTTAGAACTTGAAAGCCGTGTTCTTGCTTATGCAAATGACTTGAAAACCTTTGGCAAAACCTGGGGATTAAAGCCGAAGGTGATACATTGGCTATATACTGCCGTGATAAGACCAGCAATAACATACGGGGCAGTAGTCTGGTGGAGGAGGACAGAAGTGTCCTCCGCAGCGAAGCTGCTAACCGCTGTCCAGAGACAGGCATTGCTGGGTATCACTGGTGCAACTAACAGCACAGGGACCGCCCTTTGGAGAGTATTGTGGGCTCCCTCCGCTAGAGCTTTATGTGAGAGCGGAGGCAATGAATGCGATCCTTAGACTGAAAGCCAACAAAATGTGATATCCCAACTTCAGGGTGGCAGGGCACACTTATACTACGGGTACGATGCTGGACGGGTCATTGCTGCAAATGCCCTCGGACAGCATGGCACCCGAAATTATCTTCACTGAAAAGGTGAAAATCTCCATACCGAACAGAGATCAGGCACGTAGTGAGATCACTGCTAACGAAAACTGGTACACGGATGGATCCAAATCCAGCCAGGGGACAGGAGCCGGTATTTGTGGGCCCAGTCCTAATCAAAGGATATCCATAAGCCTGGGGAAACATACAACGGTCTTCCAGGCAGAGGTATTCGCCCTAGCAGCTTGTGCAGAAATGACTGCAAAAAGGGGCTACATGAGGAGGAAAATTAATATAATGACTGACAGCTAGGCTGTCATTAAGGCAGTCTCGAACCTCGTAACTAGGTCAAAACTAGTTAGGGACTGCAAACAATCCAAAGTACAACAAAGTATCTATACAACACAGGCCGGGTAAGCGAACCGTGGTGTAGAAGATGGGAACTACAGGAGGAGACGAGTTTACATGTAATCTGCACATGTGAGGAACTGAAGGTACTCAGGCAGAAATATTTCGGGAGAGATCTATTGGAGCCCTCGAAGGTTTTCAAGTTTCCACTGGGCAAGATACTGGGCTTTATAGAGAACACCAAGCTGCTCGAGTGGAAATAAGAGAATTAATAGGGATGGTACAATGAGCACCTAGCTCAAGTGCCCGGACATCAAGTGCCCACCCTAACTTGAATGAATGAATGAATGAATGAAGCTTTGGCAAAGTTTCTTCAATCTCCGACTGTGAAGATCTACAGCGAGATCTGTGTCTTATTAATAACTGGCGTCAGAAAAAAACAAGATCAAGATCAGCACTCATAAGTGTGCAGTAGTAACTTATACGACGACCAAGAAACCGCTAATTTTTGATTACTTTATTGAGCAGTTCTCTATACCAACGCTTACGCAGGTAAAAGATCTAGGGGTTATATTCGACCAACGCAAGGACTTCAGTTTTCTGATCACGTTCGCTGAGTTTTATTATAAGAACTTACAAAAACTTTAACAACTTGAAAACACTGAAGAAGCTTTTTTATTCATTAGTTCGAACAAAGCTGGAATATTCCTCAATTATATGGAGAAGAAAGAAGACGTTTTCTAAAACATTTATCATTTAAAAAAAAAACGGGTATATATCCTGTTCCTGGTACAGATTATCAAGAACTGCTTGAATGGACACTGAACACTTTCTTGACACCCACAGTCAGAACAAATGTTCTAATGAAGGCTCCTTTGACTCACATGGCCAGGAATGCAAATAATATGTATACCGATCTTTTCCACCGTTCCTGTTTTCTATATGTATCTTTTTTCCAAGTTTTCATTTTTTTTATGACATAACTGTAGTCGTGATATATACTATGGCAGAAGGTTATTCAGGAAAATTGATAATATGCAAATACTTAAACTTTATTTTGCATAGAGAAAGAAGAAGAACAATACATAATACCCTGTTTTTCTTATACGATAACTTCAGCCGTAATTAATTATAACTATCTAATTATTTAGCCTACTTCTTTTGCTGCATCTTCACGCTCTTGTTGCTCTAAGGAAGTATTTCTAGAAATCCCTATATGGGCAGACTTACCATTCGAACCTTATCTATTAGCATATACAATACACAACATACACGTAAGCCGTTATAATCAGATTATGTCGAGGGTATTAGCGTTAATAATATGGCTTATATGATATAGATTATGGGTTTAGTGATTTTAAGCGCCTAGCTGTGCGCACAGAAGAGTAGGAGGAGAGCAGAAGATAATTATCGCCTAATTAGAAAGGCTATTTACGCAAGTTGTTTCAGCTTGCGTGCTAGGGGATTATCTCGTTTTGGTTACTCCTTTGCGTGTTTGTCGGCCCTGAGTCAGCTGTTTTGCTTGGTGCCTGATATTAGTTTAAGTAAATGTGACGCTTAGTAAATATGCTTAATTAGGGTTCTGATTCTATATATCTATTCTATTCATATAGATGGTAATTAGTAGTTCGGATAGATGCTTAATTTGCTTATATTTATATTTTATTGTTAAAATGTTTAATTTATAAAATTATAGTGCCAACAGTTTTGTTACACTTTTATACATAGTATTTTCAATGCGTTTTATAGCGAATTACTAGTGAATACAAAAATCGCCACGCACGTATTCAAACATATTCGACAAAATAAAAAAGCATTCGTTTGGGATTATGTTGTGAATCAGGTCGCTTTTTTCCGACCTTTCACATGTGCCAGGGGTCCCAACGGAATCGTCCCTATGCTCTTTTAATCCCGTTTATTTTTCGCATTTAGTTGTGCGTGCGTTTTTCCCCTTTGTTATCTCTAAATATCCCAAATCTCCAGTTTCACCCCAATTTGCCGCCCAATCTCCTTTCTATTTATTTAATTTGCCGGAAAATTGTGCAACTGCTTCCATCGGGGAAAATTGAGATTTCTAAATTTATCGTGAGCATGCAATCGAATCGAATATAAAATTCTTGTTTGGCCTTTTCATTACAATAATCAGCTTTGTTTGTTAAATAGTTTCGCAGAAACCTTACTATAAAGCGGCTTTTGGACATGCAATTCGAAATGTCAAAGCATGTTTCTTATGGTTTTAATGCTTAATGGAAATGAGATCACACGATATGATTTCTATATAACCTTTCAACAGAAATTACGGGATGCGTATTAAGAATGAAAAAGCTGGAATCAATCCGACCACAGAGACGGTTTGAGAAATTGGAGCTGAAATCTACAGAGAAGTGAGAAACACAATGATCACCCTCCTACTAGGAAGATACGCTACGTCTTTGCAAGCGAAAGCTTGCGCAATATTATACTATGCAATAAAAGTCAATCAGAGGGCTTATGAAAATGGAAATGAAAACGGATGCATATGGCAACAGACAGCCAGGCAATACTGAGAGTACTAGTGAACTCTAAGGTCCAATCGATACTGGTTTTGGCGTTCAAGAACTGAATAGCTTGACAGATCGTAATATCTCTATCAATAAGTTACTGTCGATACCCGAACATTTGGCAATCGAAGGAAACGAAAAAGCCGATATGATATAGGCCCAGAATGTGTTCTAGGAGTGACTAGAAATATAGCACGTTGGGTCAAATAAAAATGCCAAGAATATTGAATTCATGGACAGACTTTAAAAGAACAAGACTAAAGAATTGCTGCAGCTCAATCGGCAAAACCTCTTTACAACGTAGCAGGTCTCATAATAGAATGACAGGAAACCGCTTACCATATTCTATGTGAATGCCAAGCTTTGCACGCAAAAACACAGGAAATTTTACCAAGCCAAAACAACAGCAAAGATTACTTTCATGACTTGAACTATAGCACGTTGGATCAATAAAAATGCAAAGAATAGTGAATTATGGACAGACTTTAAAAGAAGCAAGACTGAAGAATTGCTTGGCAGCTCAATCGGACCATCTTTACAACGTAGCAGGTCTCATAATAGAATGACAGAAACCGCTTACCATATTCTATGTGAATGCCAAGCTTTGCACGCAAAAATACAGGAAATTTTTACCAAGCCAAAAACAACCAGCAGGGGATTACTTTCATGAGTAGAAATATAGCACGTTGGATCAAATAAAAATGCAAAGAATAGTGAATCATGGACAGACTTTAAAAGAACAAGACTGAAGAATTGCTGCAGCTCAGTCGGAACAATTTTCAACGTACAGGTCTCATATAGAATGACAGAAACCGCTTACCATATTCTATGTGAATGCCAGGCTCTGCACGCAAAAACACAGGAAATTTTTACCAAGCCAAAAACAACCAGCAGAGAATTACTTTCATCTAGCCGGCAGAGACCTCTGTAGATTAGTACAGGGTACTAAGATACTTGAATGACTGATATAATGAGTAAAAGAAATGGGAGATTAAATACAAAAAGTCAAAACACTGCAGTGTTGCCGGAGATTTCATACCACACGGGAAAAAATGCTTGGGAACAACAATATAAAAACGTTGTGCTTCGCCTTAATCGATGGTTGATAGCAGGTCTAACTACTAATTAAGATGCAACACTAATGGATGACATTACACGCCAAACTGACAACTTACAGTGTAACAATTAAAATGTAATTTTATCCAGGTATCGTTGTCCACTTTGGACCCATTACCCTTGGATAAATTTATTTTGAAATGTAAAAATGTATGTGGGCTTGTGATATTTAAACAGGAGTGTAAATTTACGGTTTGATATATGAAACGTTACATGTTTATTGAGAGAGATGCCGATTTTCCACTCATTTGGGAGAAATAGGCAGAACTTTTACATTGTTACATTTCATCTTTCTAAATTTATAATTTATAATATTTTTATTACATTTCCACGGGTAAGCGTATACACTAAATTTCTTTAATATAAATCAGTTACAATCCACAACAAATGATTAGTTAATGAAAATTCAAGAAGCATAAATTTACAGTTTGATATGTAAAATGTTACATCTTTGTTATGTTTGTTGTCAGTTTGTTTAATACATTTCAGAGGTGTAAGTTTATACAACGAAATAATTTAATATGATCCAGGTAAACTAAGCAAATTCAAATAAAACTGTTTTGTTAAAAAGAGAATATAATACTTAGTCGGCCCAGAACGCAAGTCCAAAATCACGACAGCATGTAATTGGTTTACGTTATTTGGTTTGAATGATTATTTTATATTTAATGTCATGATTTAAGATCAATGCAAGCATATCTATCTATTAATAATTCTAAATAAAACTATTTAATCAAAAATGTAAACATTTTAGTGGCATTGTTGAAAGGTAATATTTATATCCATGAAATTAAACTGATCTTTATATATAAATAAATAATAATAATTAGACCATTTTTGATCACTTTAAAATAGTGACTATGCAATCCGGCAATGTATTTTATTCACCTAAGACAATAAAGTAACACTGCGTGACCACCTTATTGTATTAGCCCGATAATGGGAAGTTTTTGCTTTTCAAATGAGGATCATAAAGTTGTATTTTAGATGATTCAAGCAGCAGAATAGTTATTTATGAAATAATACGTGAAGTGAGCTTCTTGGGCCCTTCGGTTCACACGTGCTCAAAATACATTTTCTCTACGAAATTAAAAATCACTAAAAAATGCAATTTATTGCAGAGCAAAGCGGATTGCCGGGGAACAGCGAATACTAGTTGTTTTTTGAAAACGAGTATAGATGGCGTTCAATATTTTGCACAATATGAAAAAAACGTAACTAGGCGAAATAAAAGTAGGCTAGGCTGAGTGAATACTAGTTGTTTTTTGAAAGTGGGGGTAGATGGCGTTCAGTATTTTGCACAATATGAAAAAAACGTAACTAGGCGAAATAAAAGTAGGCTAGGCATAAGTTAAAAAAAACACGTGCCGTCAATGCACATTGAAAATTTAACAATATTGTGCAAAAATATTTGTTATAAGGGAAGACGCACATACATTCGTTAAAATTGGTTAAGTAAATAAGATCAGTATTTTTTTGGTTGTGGGGATGAATAGGCTTTTTGACGTTCCAAATGCAATATGTCAGGATTAATTTTGACAATTGGATATATGTTTGCATCTAAAAATTGAACTTACCCAACTGAAATATTTCGGTTTTTTTTTTTGGGAATTTAATATATCATATAAAAATTGTGACAATAAAAGATTAAAGTCCGGACAAAATTTTCCATTAGTAGTACAATACAATAATAGGTATATACAAAATTACTCAAACAACTCTTCTGAAATAAAATGATTCCAATATCAAGGTGTTTGTATCAACACTCTCCAAGTTATCAATGAGGAAACAGGAGCTACCAGAAAGATCCTACAGAAGGTGTTCGAACCCTCTTAAACACCTACATTTAACCGATGAAGAAATTCTTCAACTTCCAATCAAAAACACAACGTCTTGACACTGAATTAAGTAAAAAGAAACATTATTGCACTTAAGCGCTTCAAATGATATCGTTCTGTAACAAGATAATTTGTATATGCGTGACGCTATCGCATTACTTCGAGTTAACATCTTACTCTCGTACGAATTCACAACAACATGTTTAAGATAACTGTTCATAATAACGCCGCTACCTATAATATGCGTGCACACACAACAGGAAGCATTTCTACATCTAATTTCCATAATTCTCTGCATGTGTTTCAACCGCCGTTCTCGTGAGTAAATTATACGAAATTCTAAATGTGCAAACGGGGCAGGTTTATTGTATTTGGCAAATATTTCAGTTTGGTATTCATACTTTCTATTCTGTTTCCACGCATAAAGAAAAAAATACGAAACTGAATCGCCATACGGTTTGTGGTAACTCACACGGGACTCACTGGCATGTAGTTACATACGTAAACCCACAGGTATAGTCTGTCCATAGATATAACGATTTGACTAATGTTGTTTACCGGGGATCATCCACTACCTGCTCCGGCAGATAACGTAAAATTATGCAAATGAAATAATGGGCCGTATTGGGAGAAATTATTCCTTTCTTAAGTAGATAATAAGTATGTTTCATTCAATACAATCCACAGTTTACAATTTAAATCTCATTATTTTAAAGTGAACAATTAAATTTTAACCAATCATATGTACCCGTAATTATATTAAAAAATGTTGAATAATGGTATTTTAAATATTAACACCCAATTTGCTCAATTAATCTTTGTTAATATTGCAGCTATGTTGTTGGTTGAATTATGAATGATGTAGGGGTTTCGGTTAATTGTGGTTTATTAACCTGACAGTATATGACAGATAAAAATGACATTAAACTTAATTTTGACCTGCTACAGCCCAAATTAATCAACCTAAAACTAACTGTACCAGTTTTCTATGCAGCCGATTCACAGTGGTGGCTTATTCTTTAGTTTTAACAAATTTTACATTAAAAGGTGAGTAAAGTTATGTTTTTGGGTATGCTGAATCTGAAATTATGCATAAAAAAACCCGTTATTAGTAAAACCTACCCTAAAATACAACCCTTAAATACGAAAAATTGATATCACTTAATACAAAAAACGAAGAATATTTTTTATACAAATTATACAGTTTAGTTTGCAAATTCGAAGTATTTGTTTGTCAAAAACACTCCTTAATGCATTAAATTTGACATGTTTAGTGGTTTGTACTTGGTTAATAAAAAAACAACCCTTAAAATATCTTCAAATTATATTGTAGGAATTTTTGTCCAATACAAAATTAAGCCTTTTTCCTTCAGTAAAATGTTTTTATACATGAACAGCAACACCCTTAGTCAAAACAAAAATTGAAAAGAAACAGTTACATTTTATATTGTGTGAATAATTAATCAGAATCGGAAAAATGTTCAGATGATATATCGTGGTAACTTCGATAAAATTTGCAACCACGTATTAAAGCTGTTGCTCTAATAAGCATATACTGCTGCTTCGTAAGACCACCCGAGATAATAAATAAATGATAAATCCTCTTCTTCCCTCCTTCTTGTTGGGCACTCCTCCATTTTTCTATTATACGTTTACCTCTAGTTGGTGTAGTTGAAGTACTTTTAATTATCAAATCGGTAGTACTTTTACCTCGACTTTCTCGTACTTTCATTGCAGTAGCATGCACAAGTTCTTCTACGAAAGTACTTTTTCTGAGCTCCTCGATTTACGCCTTTTTATGACAACAGAACTTTCATCAAAACTCTTTGAAGGACGACCTCGAATACCCGAAGTTGATGGTCGATCGCAGTAAACAGATTCAGGAAAAATAATTTCTTCTTGTAGCCAAACATTATGCTTTTTCATAAAAACACTTGATGTTCTATTGGACGATTTCCAATATTGAAAATATCTTGGAAAAAAACATATGTTTAAGCCAATACAAAATATTCTTACTTGATTTATCATCTTCGGCAAGCCTGTATGTATCAAGTATAAACCGATACATTGCTCGTTTTTTTACTTTCAGTCGATTTATGATCATTCTTCATAGCGACTTCGTGTAATACCAATCGACTTATTTTCTTCGCGTCTACTATGTTACAACAACCACGAACATATTTTTATACAATCAAATTATGTAAATCAATCCTCAATAGTACGACGGAAAATATAATTGTAAAGAAACATATAACTGTTTTACTTTCTCGAGAACAAGTACAGCAAACAGTTTTGGAGTTACAGGAAAACATGGTAGGGTTATTCTTAAGTGTAAGAACTTTTATTCCTCTTGGCGTCCTTCAAAATGAGTGAAATAATACCTTTATGGTATCGATTTAAAGGGTTTATTTAGAAAAGTTTTGTGAACAAATCCTTAATTCCAAAAATATTGTAGAAAAAGGATCAAAGGATCAGGAAAATAATTTACCTAAGCTTCTTCATCATCAATATGTAGAAATAATTTCTAGATGCTGCTAATTCTAAGTACCATTTAACTTTTTAAGAATGTATTTATAATTGTGCACCGATACCATAAAATTTATCCTGTAAGAAATAAAGATCTGATGAACTAAAACAAAATATATGCACAAGGAATACATACCTGGCCTAAAATGTGGGAGCAAAAATGTTTATTGCGGTATTTTTTACACAATTTACAAGGCTATATAACCACTACAAGAACAGAACTTTGGGTTGTTCTGTGAATAAAACGCAATGGAACCAGCTGGAGAAATTTTGTTGATTCACCGATGTTGGAGAAAACCTCCCTCAAAAATGGGCGGATGATATCCTATACTCCACTCACTTTAAGAATGCAGTAGATAGCGCTGCGATCGGCGCCTAAATGACACCGAAGAATGAAAAATTAGCGGCAAATTCAAATTGTAAATTGTCAGTGCCATAAGCGAAAAAGTTTGGTTATGAAAATTTTGTAGCAATAGCAAAGGGTAATATGAAATCATTACGCGTTTATTTAGAATGTTATAGTCATACTATAAGGCGATAAAATAATACAAATAAAGTAACAGTGAATACATTTCGGAAATCTTACAGGGGGTAGTTAACGATAGCCAAAAAACTTGTCCAATCTTGGTGAAACTATGTTTATTCTATTCCATATGCGACGTTTCGACGATTACAATTCGTCTTTATTAAGCTATAAAGTATAATATATTAATTTATAAAACAGGATAAAAATCAAATTACAATTAGAATAAATTAACAGACTATGTTGTATTGTAGGAATAGAAATTAATACACATACATACATGTTAGGATAATAATTTAAAATGAATTTTCTATGGACAAATCAGTCAAGACTAAAACCTGTTAAATGTTAGTTCAAGCAATATGCCTGCAGTAAATACAACGTAGAAACAAATGTGCCTCTTAAAAATCGTAGAACAACTATAAAGCAGAGGGAACATAATAAAAAAAGATAAAAACAGCTTAAGGTATAAGTGTGAAAATATAGCAACGTGTAAATATAATGTAAGTTTAATTGCGTTTCTGGCAACTTCAATTTTAATATACATATAATAGTTAGACCAGAATGCACGTTTCAATTATCATTCAGAATCAGATTCTAATGACAGATCTGATGATGATGAGGTATTGGCTGTTATGATGAATTCTTTGATCATATTCTCCAACAACATTGTCGAGTTGATACATCTTATTTTCTTCTTCAATAACATACAATTTTTCCATGCACTACTATCTACAATGTTGAGCCCCTCAACAAGTAACGTTTTCACTTCAGGTAATTTAAAAGCTTGTTGTTAGCTGCGACATGATGCTTTACTCAAGTCCAAGTAAGTTCAATGGGGTTCAGATTGCAGTGATAAGGAGGCAATCTTAAAATTGTATGACCACTGTCTTCTACCATCTACACTGCAGGTAGATCAAATACCTCTTCATCTGCCATGCTGAAATTGATGTAAAAAATACTATGTCATCACTATCACTTTATATAGTTATTAAAACAATACCTTCAAATATTCAACAGTAGTCAGTAGAGTTTCAAGAAGAACTATTTTTTGTAACAATTTGCTTATAAAAATTACACTAACCACACGAACGACACAAAAAAGTAATAAACACGCAAATACAGAGCCGATACCAACACCAGGATTGACAAATGCCATAGATTTCAGTGATATTTTGTTTTATCCAACTTAAATTTCATTTGTTATATAAAATATTTTTCGTGTGTGTGAATTCGCTTTGTCTATAAGCCAATCGCAAGTCGTAAATCTTCCGCCTATCTAATGTAACGCTGCATTCTTACAGTAAATGGAGTATAGATACTGACGCATCTATTTTGTTTGTGATTTGTGATTATAAAGTAATGCAAAAAATGTTTTTATAATAGAGATTTTATATAATAATCTCTGTGAACCATTCGTGCTCGAAGGATTAGGTAAACATTCCTTTCTTTCTTTTCTGAAGTTCGAGTGCTACTGAACAAGTCAATTCGTTATATCTATGGACAGACTATACATACATAAGCGCACAGGTAAGACGAAACTTGTTTACAAAGTTATAAAATATGCCTTCAAATGAGAAAGTGGGTAGATGGATTCCTGTTAGAGAAGCATCTGCTAACAATTTCGGCCGTAACTTCGTACCGAACGTTCGAAATCGTTCGACGGTAAGCGATTCGCCACATGTTCGACATAAAGATATCTCGAGTTTTTTGAACCGCTCCGAAATGATAACGTTATCGTCGATTCTCACCCGATACTCTCTTTTCCATTCGACGGTTTACACCTCAATTCGAGCAAATCGCCAAAGAGAATCGGGGAACGAATCGAATTTGCCTACGGAAATCCCGGCATTCGATGAATTTTAAATAAATTAGGGTGATTATTGGAACATGCGGCGATCATACGGGACTCTTTTACGGACATTCCTAGGCGGATCTCGGCGTGTCCCGAACGGGTCCACCTACGTGAATCTCTCGACACACGGACGGATAGGAGAAAATTGCAGTCAGTCAGTTAGTCGTTCGGGCTCGGCTGGTCCGCAACGCGGTTGTTAAACGAGTTTTTAAATTTAAATATTCTTCTTTTTGTAGCGATGGGATTTCTTCCGTTTTTTTCTTTTTCTTTTTGTTCTTTCTGTCGTTTGCAGCTCCTTTTTTACGTAAATATGCGGCGACACGTCGTAAAGAATTGCGCTCTCCGGCTTACATTTTATGCAAAATAATTGGCTCTGGCGGAATGTGAAAGTCATTTTGCGAAGTGTTGAAAGCAGTCCGTTTTTACACTTTATTGTTAATAGCTTATTCGAGGGAGGGATATTCAATATTGTGATTTTTTTGCGACGCCGCGCCATCGTGATTTCATACATTTTTACACGGAAATGGCTTGATCACATGCATAAGCAACCATACGTTAAATGTGAAATAATTCAGTTCTTTATATAACTAATCTTATAATAAAATTAGAGTTGTACAGGCTGATTAATTAAAAATGACTTCCAATATGTCAGTAACAGTTCGTTCTAGAGCTAAGAGAAAACGATTATGGTATTTAAAAAACGATTAGAAGATTCAAAATGTTAAGATAATAACCTAAATCAGAGCAAAGAGTGCTTTAGATTTTTATGGTTTTTCAAGCAAAATGAAAAATGTTTCTGACCCTATTTATGTCCCCTTAACACACCTAATAAATAAGTGTATATTAGATAGAAAGATAATTCCCTGATGCATTTAAACATATCTAGAGTAGTTCCTCTTCAAAAAAGGTAGATGTTAATAACTCAGAGAATTACAGGCCCATTCAATGTTATATCGAAAGTTATAGAATATGCAATTGCCAATCGCCTGCTGGGCTATTTTGAAAAATATAACCTGCTTTCTAAGGCTCAACATGGGTATAGAAGAAATAGAACGACATGTAGTGATATAGCCGACATTTTGGATTGTTTACTGACCCACTTGACAAACATGATAGCGTAGAATTGAACTGTTACGATCTAAGACGTGCTTTCGATACTACTATGGAGTAAGAGGCGTCGGACATCAGTTAATTGCATCATATTTCAAACATAGAAAACAATATGTAGAATTCCAGAGACAAATATCTAATATACTAGTATTTAGCAAGGTGTTCCGGAGGGATCGGTGCTTGGGCCCCTGTTGTTCATAATATATGTCAACAATCTAAACACAAATCTGGGAACGGATCACGTCTGCTTGTATGCAGATGATGCGTTATTCTTAGTAAGAGAAACTACTGAAACGAATAGATTGAAAAAAATCTGAAGTAATACAAAAACTTCTTCCTGTTTATTATTTATGGCGCTTTATATACGGAAAATTGTTAGTTTCGAATGAACTACTGAAGATCGTCCCTATTATTTAAAATTTTTGACACTCGATATCACGGGCAGAAAGGAGTATCAGTTGATATTCGTAATGTAACTGTAAAATTGCGAAATGTGGGCAAATCGTATGGCGAAATGGCAAAAACTGTTGGTGCAACAATTCAGACCATTATGAAAAATTTCAATTCAAATGAATCTGTATTAAATAAACCACGCTCAGGTCACCCCAAACTTTTGAATGAACGTCATGTTCGAACAATATGGAAAAGGGTAGAAGAAAATCTAAGAACAAGTGCTTCTCAACTTGCCGAAGGAATTAGTTAGTAGAAGTTACCAATAAAGCTGTACATGCAGAAACTCTGCGAAGAGTTTTACGACGTAATGGATTTAACGCAAGGGTGCCACGAAGGAAACCTCTCATTTCCAAACAAAATACAAAGAAAAGGATTGATTTTGCAAAAAAAAAAAAATGTCTGACGAAGATTTTAAATTTTGGAAAACCGTTCTCTCTTATTCTCTCATTTCCACTCGAGCAGCTTGGTGTTCTATACAAAGCCCAGTATCTTGCCCAGTGGAAACTTGAGAACCTTCGAGGACTCCAATAGATATCTCCCGAAATATTTCTGTCTGAGTACCTTCAGTTCCCCACATGTGCAGATTACATGTAAACTCGTTTCCTTCTGTAGTTCGCATCTTCTACACCACGGTTCGCTTACCCAGCCTGTGTTGTATAGATGCTTTTTCAGGGGACAGTGTCCAGTTACCAACCCAGTAATGGTTTTAACTTCTTTCTTACTGCGCCTGAGTAGGTTATCAGAGAAACTAACATCCCCCTCCCCTATCAGCGCTTTGGTATAGAGTTGACCTTCAGTCGACCTCCATTTCTTTGTGCTTTTTTATCTAACCAGGTCCAGTTCTCCCTTCTTGCGGAATCCTTAGTAATTCCACTTACGGGTTCTGGACCCATGAAGTGTCTCTTAGAGCCCTCCTTGGCTAGTTCGTCGACTATTACATTGCCCTTTATATCCTCATGTCCCGGCACCCAAATCAGAGACACCGTGTAGTCTCGTGCCAGTGCATTGAGGGATTGTTTGCAGTCGCTGACTAGCTTTGACCTAATTACGGGGTTCGAGACTGCGTTAATGACAGCCTAGCTGTCAGTCATTATATTAATTTTCCTCCTCATGTAGCCCCCTTTTGCAATCATTTCTGCACACGCTGCAAGGGCGAATACCTCTGCCTGGAAGACCGTTGTATGTTTCCCCAGACTTATGGATATCTTGTGATTAGGACTGGGCCCACAAATACCGTCTCCTGTGCCCTGGCTGGATTTGCATCCGTCCGTGAATCAGTTATCATTAGCAGTGATCTCACTACGTGCCTGGTCGTCTCTGTTCGGTATGGAGATTTTCACCTTTTCAGTGAAGATAATTTCGGGTGCCATGCTGTCGATTAACGATCACCCAAAAGTACATTGATTATTGGTGGTCCCAACATTTATAAAAAAGTATAAACTCAGCTAAATTTTGGAAATTCGCAATCTGGCAAATTTTAAACATTTGCCAGATTGTGAATTTCTGTATGATGTAATTTCTTGAAGGTTCAAGCATTTCGCTAAAGGAAAATATGTTAATTCGGTTCCAGGTGAATTTGGACAACGTCCGCAGCAAAGAGTCAAAAACTCAGATATCGATACATTAAAGCAATTTTCCCTTGGGTATTTTACAGACGGAGTAGCTGGAGAAAAAATATAGAGCATAAACAATCATTTTGACCATCCTCCGCTTAGCAGCACTGATGTTGGGTCACCGCTCTCCATCTTCAAAAATTTTCAATCCTAAAGAGAAGTAGACTTACAGAAAAATATATGGAAGGAATAGTGGTAGTTTATGTCAATAAAGGAATCTTACAATATAAATGACAAAATAAGTGAAGCCCTCGCCCAATTTAATTTATTGAAATTAGATCATGTCGGAGTTTCTTGTCCCGCCTATAGTCGAAGCGGAATGCTGTTATTTTCACATGTGTTTTCATGAATCGAATCACTATTTACGTAGCTCTATGCAAAACACCCTACAATTTGGTGACGCTCTCGATACATGCATGAAGTTAAAATATATTCCCACTAACACTAATTATATGGTCTGTTTCGTTTACTTTTACTTTACCCCAACGTCACCTTCACTTGGTATGCGAAGAGAGCATCGCTATGTAACTTCATTAAACATTTTGTTGATTTTATACCCTTTCTGGGTGGTTTTTTGTTTAAACACATCGTTGAGGTATTCACAGATGTGTAGATATATCAAACGTGATTTAAGGAAGGTAAAAGTAAAAGAAAACCCTTTAGACATTGCCTCATAAATTGGACAGGTGTCACCTTAGTTTTGCCGTATTTCCGATACCTCGAACCTTCGCTGCAGGTAAACTCGCCTAGATATTACGGTGTGAATAATATAGTATAACCTGAAACTTAAAACATTTACAACAGAAGTTATCGAACTGCTATAGTCCCAATTATAATGGTTTTTTTCTTCAGATATAAATAGCTAAATCTGGATGGTTATTAGCACTAAAAACACTTATTTGAAATCCTAAATTCTAAACATTTGGCCCTTTCATATCATAATTTCGTCTTAACGTAACAAAGTTTAAGAATGAAACGCAGGAAAAGGGATTTTCAAACCGTGGAAATCTCAGCTCCGTACAACTTGGGCAGATCGGCGTTTATCTTAGACTTGACGGTGTATTCGCGTTAATATTTATCTTAAAGTTTCCAACCGTAATTCTACACTCTCCCTAAGAGAATTACTAAATTCTTCGTTTAGAAAAAATGAGTTTAGGTACCTATCTAAAAGTTTTGGACGACGGGTAAGTGCACCTTTTAATCAAAGCTATCTACCTACTTTTTTTTAACGCGAAGTTTTAATTTAACTTGGGTCAAAATTGTATCTATACAGCCTTTCGCTGGTAATAAATGGAAAGTAAAGTTGTTTTATGCTCTTATTATTGATGAAATAGCTTTAGGGTGAGAAAATTCTAGAACTTTGTAAGTTATACTAAAACTGCAATTAAACGTTTGCACAAACAAAGCAGAAAGCTGTGGTTTCTTCCGCTGGATTTCTATATGAAATATCAATATCTCCTGGTTATTATGTTGTGTGTCCACACACATATTATTTGTATCTTGCAAGACGAAATACAGTCATTTCTAAAATTAAGTATCTAAGTTATTTCAAAATTTGGAGTGGAACACTTTGTTTCTTGGCAATCCTTTAAGAAAAAGTTTCGGATAAATATTTTATGAGGTGTGCTTCTAAACATACATAACGTATTGCTGTGTACTGATTGAATTAAATGAAAAAAGAAAATAAAATAAAATTGTGAGTATATCACGTTCCATGATCTTTACCTCGAGAGTAAAGTCTGAAGATCTTACGATGGCCATCATTTTATTCGGATATAAATGGTTGGACTCTCTCTAATACCTTAACAACTTCTTCAACTAAAAATGAAGCCTCACTCCCAGAATCAACAAGACATTTACAAACATTATTCCCAAACTTAACATTAACATGTGGCAATACTAAATTCATTGACCTTAACGACTCATTTTGCATCATGGTGTACAACTTTATCATTTTCCTTTTCTCTACTTAAATTATTAACTACTTTCTCCTCATGAGAAGTATCCGAACACAATTAATTCTATTCCCTCCTAACTGAATAAATTTCCTTTCTACATCAATTATCGCCTTCATCTTATCGAGCAAATCAATCCCAATAATTCCATGTCTACGCAATCCTTTTACAGAAATGAATTCTCCGAGAAATTTTAAATTGTGAAGTTTATACTCAGCAACAAAAATTTTATTGATTACAGCAATCACTTTCTTAGTATCAGTTACAATTGTGATTTTTCGTGTTGGAATGAATTTCCCTAATTTCTCTCTCTCTCTAAAACCTTAACAATTTCTTCATCTAAAAATGAAGCCTCACTCCCAGAATCAACAAGACATTTAAATTTACAACAAACAAAATGGATTACAAATTGGCAACAACGATTTAAAAATACGTCTACTCACGTCAATAGTCGTACAAGGAAGTCCTTAACAAAATTCTACAAGTGTTTTTCTTACAAAAATCCCTCTCTCAAAATCGTACAATGCAGACGTATAACATTACAAATACAATATTAGATAGAATAAGCACTAAATCAACACAAGCAAACAATAGACATTTGAATGTCTGGATTAATTAAAAAAAAACTTAACACTACAAAATAAAAATCATATAAGTGTTTTTCTTACAAAAATTCCTCTCTCAAAATCGTACAATGCAGACGTATAACATTACAAATACAATATTAGATAGAATAAGCACTAAATCAACACAAGCAAACAATAGACATTTGAATGTCTGGATTAATTAAAAAAAAACTTAACACTACAAAATTAAAATCATACAATAAACTCTTAAACTAAAATTAATCAAAACAAAATAAAATTGTGAAAATGCTCGGTAAATTGAAAATCAGCTGATCGGAGAAATCAACACTACCAAAAATATGCAACTTAAAATACACTCAGCGGAAATGAGTTGTCTAACCACAGCAGTATGTATGTTAAGCTTCTTCTGGGCTAATCAGGTCAGAAAGTATAGATGTTCGGTGTTTGTTAGGTATATTGCACTGCGTTCGTCAAGCATCCCACAGCACAAAGTAACAAATAACAAAAATGGCGACATCAGCCGGTATTATACTCGACAATTGAGGCAATCACGAAATTCTGTCAAAAAACGTGTTCGTAGGTAGTTGTCCTAAACAAGCGATCGTTTTTAATCCGGGTTGTTTTGTGACGTCAAATTGATCCTGTTTAGAGCAGTTCGGAGCAAATAATGCAATGCCAAAGACAGACACCCATTGAGTAATTTATTTTATTGTAATAAAATCATGGTTTTTTTTTTTGATGCCGCATCCAGTAGAACATTCCATTAGTTAGCGCCTCATGACCACGAATTTGTGAAATGTGTCACGCACAAAGTTTCTACAATATTGTTTGTATGATAACAAATATTTTTAGCAATAGAATGTTAATATGTTACCATTTATTGCGATTAATTTTGTTTACCACTGCCTACTTATGTACTGTCAAACATAACTGTGAAATATGTATGTTACAACGTTGACAGTTTAGTTACTCTACTTCTAAATGTCACCAGAAATGTGAATGTATTTACATACATCTGCACTAGTGTATAAAATACTACTTTACGCACGACTTGGTAAGCATGAAGTTGCCTGTTAAGGTCAGAACCGCACTAGGCGCACTTTGTCGCGTCGCGTCGCTCCGCTGCACTGCAGTGTGGCTTAGTGGGTCTGACCTTTATGCCAATATAAGTAAAAAAACAAATATTCAATAGCAAATAGTACAGAGTAAGGTTCACCCTTACTGCCAATAGACGTTTTCGATGTGGTGCATTGGTTTTAATCAGGTATCATTCAGTTATAACCAATAGTTTTCGATTGAGCTCTTTTCTAACATCATAGTCCTAACCTGATTGAATCAGTTTTAATCGGAGTCGGGACTTGAGTATTAAAAACGATGTACACAACCTCTTATTACTGTTTACAACTGTTTGATATCCTGTGTTGATCGTTTAGTGAAGTCGTAGAAAAAAGTATTAATTGGTACAACAATGTGCTTAAATTTATAGTGAATGACGTAGATGTTGAATTTGAGACGGTCATTAATACAGGTAAATTAAAAAAAAATAACGGTGTATGTAATGTTGGAAATAATTTAATAATAGTTTAATAATTTTATAAGACCGATTTAATCCATGTGAAATTGCTGAAGGTGCGTATTGATGTTATAAACGAAACCTGTGTGTTCTATTAATTGTCTTTAGTATAAATATAATAAGTTTTAAAATAATTTAGTATCCTCTCATGTCTTACGCCTTTGTATAAAGGAATACAGATAATTCCTATGGCGCACACTTTTTTTGAATGACAGGCAATCATCCAACAGGTATTTGGAGAATGTAAAATATCGTCCAACAGCAATAATGGCAAGGCGCAATTATGTCTTTTTACGAATTCTCTTGTACATTTCGTAAAAAAAAGGCTAGTAACGTTAACATTTCGACAATATAAAGCCGAATGTTGTAACCTATAAAAGTTATAGCTGTTTACATTCGATTGGATAACTTGTTATTAGTACCCGGTTCTTACCTATCATGTTATGATTCAAACTCATTGGTTAACCGACTGTATGCAATCGAAAACGCCTAATGTATTCATGACACAAGCGCGGAAACAATGCATTTGTTCATATTGCAATAAGTCCTTGCTTCACTTGCTTGAGATTAGTAAATGATCCAAAGCCACGCTCTCTCATTTATAACATCATAGTGAACCTCCTTCATGATTTACTTCAAAGAAACCCGTAGCAAATATATTTATATATATAATATTGACAATTGCACGCGAAAATAGATGTTGTGAGTAGTATAAATATTGTCTGATTTATTTGTTATAAATCGGGATAGGGTTTTGTCTATTTAAATGGTAAATAATAATCTTCCTGAGGGAATCGAGGTATTAAGAAATTTGGAATTTTTACTGTAACATATCCATTTTTCAACCACCTATATTTCATCAAATTTATTTTCCATCAGAAAGTCAGCGAATGTCATCAAGTTTATCAGCAGTAAAAAAAGCTTTTTCAAGACGACAGTATTAAGCTCAAGCAATAACAATAACAACTATAACTATCAACAGTACACTGAGAGAACAAAATGTGTTAAGTTAACAAAAAAATTGTCTATCCAACAAAAACATTTGGTTAAATATAGTCAAACAAATTTTTTTGTCAAGGTAACAAAATGTGATTGTTACTATAATTGTGTAGATTACACAATTTTTTAGCATTGTCTTAACAATCAAGGTAAATTTTGATCTGAATCTTTGACCATTGTTTCGGCAACAAGTGCCTTGGGGTTAAACAAACGATTATTTATGTTGAAGTTTACCAATCATGCTATCATTTACATTAAGCAAAGTGAATTTGTTAAAGGTAAATATTTATGTTTGTCATATATGGCTAGTGTAAAGTTTTCCTTCAACAATTATGACTTGGTCAATATAACCAAATATTTTTAATTCAATGAAACGAAATACTTTGTTGCTCTTCGTGTTAACAAATGGTATGTTGTTGGCTAACAAAATATTATCAATCATTTTTTGCAGTTGTTGTAGACCTTTTATTTGCTCGATTTGATTAAAAAAGTTGTTGATATAACAATATTTTTTCAACAAAATGGTTTTTGTTAATTTAATGCATTTTGTTCTCTCAGTGTAACGACAAGAGATTCAGTCGATATTTCGCTACAGAGCGTTTTACAAAAGCTACATCAACACCTGCTTCAAAGCAGCAGCCGGCATCTACCGTACAATAATTTACTTTGTTAAATTACGTAACGTCTTCTATCTGCTCTAGCAATATTGACTACATCAACAATACAGGATGCCTGATAACAGCGATGTGAAATCTAAATATAACAAGCCGTCGAGGCTAGGTCCATGACAGTCATGTACTACAAAGTAAAAGGAGATATCTTGCTATCGATTTGCGTGTGGATAGAGGATAAGCGGGTAATTATTTTAGCACGAGCTAAGGTATAGTGGCTACATAACGTTTTCAAATCGAGAACGTGCCTTCAGGTTGTATAAAATATTAATTAATTTGTCCTATGGTAGGTGTAATCAAGTAACAAGGAGAGGCCTCGAGATTCTAAACCACAGTTTTGGTCTTGGCTTGCAGATGGAGGCAGGGATTTCTTCAAACAAAACTAATTGAAATGGTTCCACAAATTAAACAATATTACAACAGTAGGTATATGTAAATTAAACCTTTTTAATTAAACCAAAAAAAGATACCTATTGGAATTTATCTTACGCAACCGACGGTTCTTGCCGTTACAATACAGCTGTTTTGTAACGACACTCCACTTATGAACTTCTAATCATCTACAATGTCACCCCATGTATGCAAAGTAAAAGCTTTTAAAAAACTGTGTTTCTTTTTTTTTTGTTAAATAAATTTGCATTCCGTTCGGTTGAGTTATAGACCGGTTTAATGCAAAAAGCAAGAACTGGCATGTTGATTTAGTTGTCAAAAAGAGAAATGTTAACTAAAGGAAGGAGTGTGCGCAGTAACGTTATTAGACAGCAGATTGAGTATTCTATAGCACTAGAATTAATAGTTTGCAACAATTTAATCTTTAACTCGAAATAAAGTGGGGAACATCACAGTTTGTTGCCAAAGGGAGAGTATAGGCAAAGGTGCCAAGGGAGAGTTATAGTACTTGAAGAAGGCACCGCGTTGCAACGATGCTACCACCTAGATGTAGGGTCGAGAAGAAGTGCTAGAATGAAGCGTCAAAGAGATATGTACAACTCTTTTCTTTAAAAAAATCAAAAAAATTAAAGCTCAAAAGTTAGAATGTGCAGAATTACACCATTCATTCGGGTTATTCTGCGCACACTAACTTTTCAGTTTTAATTTTTTTTATTTTCTTTTTAAGGAATGAAATCTTTCAAGTGCTTCTTGTAGTAAATATTGAATGTCTAATGTTTTACATTTTAAAAAATCGACCCCGTTACGGTTTTATTAAAGTTAATATAGCCATATGAAGTTAAGTGCGCAGAATCTGACCACTTTCCCTTATACATATTGCAATATAAGTACTAGAAGAGAAGTCAACCTACAAAGTGGCAACAAGCGACGCCCTTAAACATGGCAAATATCAGGTGTTCTCAGGTCTACCCTGAAGACGACAGGAGATTATCTGCTGAAACGTCGGATTCCTACAATCCTACAAACGATGGAAGGCTCAAATACCTACTCATATGACTTCTATTATCCAGAAAATATGACTAGTTTTATATTTGGATAATTTATCTTTGTTGAGAGCAAAACAAATTTCTACTAGCGCAATACGTTTCAGCTTTATAAATGAAATACTAACACGTGCGTATTTCTTAATTGAGTTAACTAACTTAAAAAAGTCCATTGTTATTATTTCGTCAAATCTTCTTAGTATTGCGGACTTTTTTAACCAAATTTGTTAAAAATTTCTTAACATTTCGAAATAATTTATTATTTTTTTCTTCAGAAAATAATTGTAAGAGTAAAACTGTAATAAGATATTAAATACGTTAGAATATAAAAGGAGAATGGAATTATAATCACAGTAAGATAGAACTCTTTACACATACTAATTATAATTTAAAATTTGTGTATATTTATTATAAAAATGATATATCACAATGCCATACACTGTAATAGAAGTGTTTTTGTTTGTATTATATGCCTAGTTTGATTTTATGGATGCTATCTCTTACTACTGTAATAATACCGCAGTCGACAAAATTTAATTTTGGTATAGGGATCGTATACTATGCATAAAATGACTTGCCATACGTCACTCGTTATGACATGTTAAAACGATATTGGGCGTTAAGGATGTGGTGGGGCACGACTATATATCTGATTCTATTTTAAAGCAACGCGATCTTTCCTACCCTCTGTTTTGATATACTCTGGTTCAATTTTGACAATTACAGTATACCAATTTATCCGTATAACACATTAGGTTGACCAGGAGTATTGAAAATTCTTGCTAAAGTGAAACATTTGTTTGCTAATATCAAACCGAGTGTTACACATATTTTGAATTTGACCTAAATTTGCTAAATTTTCAATTTCTTGGCGGTTATGTACTGAATTATTATGTTTTTTTTATTGAAATTAGAATTTGTTCTGAAATACATATAGTTCTATAATTTTTAAAAACTGTACCTACTTATGAAATTATAATTGCACAAAATCCTTCTGATTAGTGTTTCTCCAAAGAGCTTGAGATCGTTTAAATTATGAGAAAAGTTACTAGTGATTTTTGTGTTTTTTCCAAAAAAGAAGAAATAATAAAGTGAAGGACCAGTGTAGGGGACACAGTTCTTAAGGGAAGTTTTGTCAGAAGGTATTTTTAATAGTTACTATATTCGTTAAAATTGAGTCTTGTAGGTGAACATCAAATTTTACCCAAAATTTTTAACAAATAAACTTATATTCTCTTTAATTTCTTTTGAAACATAAAATGACTATTTTCTAATACATGAATAAAAAAAATTAATACATTTACATTGAATTCACTAAAATTAATGGCAAAAAAATTACATTTAGTTACTAGGAAAATGACATTCGAGATTTGTAATGTAATATAAATTTCAAATACATTTTTTTTATGGGAGAATGTAGTGCTTGATTAAGGGAAATTTAGGAGACCATCTAGGGCAGAGGTCGGCAAACTTTTTTAGGACAGGGCCAAATCGTAACGAAAATTAAGCGGGCCAGGTTGTAAACTCTAACGTGTATATTTTTTATTAAGTGTTCCTCTGTGTTTATTGAACGCGAAACACAATGTACCAAAAAGTTTCGTCGTATCATACAGGGTGTTTAAAAAATTACTAACTTGTCAAAGAATCTTAAAGATACAAAACTTATTTTTTTTTCAAAAACACCCTGTATAACATTCCCTATAGGCTTCATTGGTTTCATTTTAAATTATTCCTATTATTTATTAACTTTTCCAAATGGTCAAATAATTTTTACCTGGTAGAGTATAAATAACATTACAATAAATCATTATTGCTAGTAAATATTATAATAATATTTATAATAAAAAGACAAACCTATAGTAATGTTATGAAGAAAGGCAAGAAAAATAAGATTCCACTATTTTAGGACATTTGGAAACACATCTCAGTATTTCAATACCTGCTACTTCTGAAGATTTGGACACCTTGAAAACATCTGACCAGAAAATTATGAAGTAAAATAGAATCCATTTTTAGGAATTCTAATCCAATCTAGATCACAAGAAATAAATTGCGACATATTTTTTTGTAATACTTCAACGAATGTTAGTATCTTTTTATTTAAAATAATTTGAAGGGACGAAAGTTCAGTTGAGAGGGCATAACAAACAGAAGCAATAATTACTATTAATGTACGGAATGATTGTAGAAATTCTTTCTCATTTAAAAAAATATTAATAATTTCTCTGAGTTCCAAAAATCTCAATAAAACTTTTTTACTATTGCACCATCGAACTGCCGATGGTTTACTCGCCGAGAGCCAATAAAGTTAACCACTGCCACAAGTGGTTCAATAATGCAAAATAGGTAGAGGTGTTTGATGGATTATGCGATGACTTATTGAAAGCTTTGCACAAAACAAAAATACTTGGGCAGTATCAACAATGACTGTTGACTCATCAAGAACTAACAAAAACCAGTAGACATTTTTTGCCTTCTTCATTAAGAAGCGTATTGTGATATTCTCAATTTATCTGACAGTCGCTTGAGCTGAGAGGTCGACAGAAAAACAAACCCTCTTCTATTCATGAATATTTCAAATTTAATTCTAAATAAGGTTAGAAATATTATTGCGAAGTACGCCGAAAGCGTTCATAGTAAATGAATTAACCGGACTTATTGAGCTCGACATCGGTTGACTATCAGTCGGTGAATAGTAGATGTAGATACCTCCCGGTACAATAATTTTCGTAAACTCTTATTGTGGGTGAGAAAAACTATCGGCAATAGCTGAATTAACCGCTTGATACTTACAACTTGCGCGGGCCGGATTGAAATACGCAGCGGGCCGGATTTGGCCCGCGGGCCGCAGTTTGGCGACCCCTGATCTAGGGGAAAGTACTTCCTGGCGGTTGGCAACATTGTCGCTACGGCTCGTGTTTGGAATCTTTTTAATTGTAGAATCTACTATTCCTTAACTAAATATGTAAAATAATGGTGAAATTGCTGTTTAACAGATTTACATTTAGAAATATTAGGCAATCAAAAAAAAATCATTGATCACCTGAGTTATAGTTTCAGTTGATTAATGTATTACCATATGCTATATCTTCACCCGAGGGCAGAGAATAATGACGAATTCTTGTGGTATAGAAGTAACTTTTCGCCTACATTTTTCTTAGAACAGCTCCATCAATTTAAAATCTGCTTTACATTCAAACGAATATTTAACATACTGTTTCTGAGAAAGACAAACTAAATTAAGCGTTTTCTCATCTTCACAGTCATACATAATGAAATTGGGATGCGCCAAAAAAAGAAAACACGAAAGGAAAAAAAAATGAAATAAAACGCCACAGACTCTGACAATAGCAAGCCAACACGTCTTTACATTTGACCTGCCCTCAACCCCGCCGATAAATAACCGAAACGCCAAATTAATTCTTAAAATCAATTCCCCTCTCGATTGTTTTCGATATAGGTAGATATACATACGTGTTATGTATGTGTACTGGGCTGTCGTCGAAACTTTCGGCCGCCGATATAAATTAAAGATGCACTTCCACCTTGTCGACCGCGATCTCGGTGCATTATTCATCGCCCACATCTGACAAAAAAGACGAACAAATTACGAACGGTAATGCTGTAGGTATATACCCTGTGGCGTGGTGGTTCCCTTTTGTGAATTCACCCGCGTCGGGGCACAGTGAAAGAGTAATGGACGCCCACGCGACCTGTTGGTACTCCGTCTTTACGCGGTTACCTGCGTTGCGCTGGGAAAGTGGAGGTTGTTATCTAAGAGCCTGAGTGGCGTTGATATTACGATTAATAACAGTTGCCACGCCGTGTCTGACAAAAGTATTAAATAAATTAATGAATTGAGCAGTTATGTATTTTCAGGATATACTGATTCTGGCATTATACGGTTATAATTGGATAATATAGTTTCTCTTGAAGTATTTCTCGCTACAAGAACATATGATAATGTCTTACAGTTTACAAATACAAATGTACCTCTAAGTATTATTGCATTCGCCACTGATTCACATGGTGATACGGTCTCTTTAGCACCATAAAATGTCATCTTTATACCTATATATGTATATGATCTGGTTTATGTATTGCTAATAAATTCCTTTATTATTATTATATATAAAATACGGTCAATTTTTTTCAAAAATTCCTTTAACTTAAGCTTAACTTAAGATTTCGTATGCTTTAGATAAGCATGTTAAAAAGTAGACCATGAGTAAACAAATTGTGTCATACGATTCGTCTATTTGAATAGGTTAATTTAAATGTTATTCTTATTGACCTTCATAGATTAGAGGTGCGTCTTTTGGCGGCCCGTTTATTTTGTTAGTTGGCCCGGCCCGTCTTGTGTGAGTTTTTTTAACTTCGTGGTATCGTGTTACCATTTTGATATACTAAATTTAATGTAATTTCATTTTTATGTAAGTCTAATTTTTATATATTTTTGTGTGCTTGTGCATCTTATTGTTCTTTGTAGTGCCCTGAAGAAGCTGAGAAAATTCAGCGAAAATTTGGTAATAAATTAAGAAATTGAATTATGGGTATTTGATTTTTAACCCCACCTTTTTTTGGAGTAATTTGACGTTACATTTCATTAGTTTTTTATATTATATAAAGATATTCCCCCTTATACTGTATTATTTACGTTATTAGGGAGTTATCGCAAGCAGCCTGATAAGTTTAAGAAAACGATAATACAATCAATAAAGTAAAGTCAGGTAGAGCTGTGATAAAAAATTTGATTGTGGACAAAATGTAACACGTTGGCACATAAAAGACATTTTGATTAAGTTTTATACATAGAAGTCGTAATATATGCCAGTTGTAAGCCTTCAATAGATACGCCTTTTATAATTATCAACGGTTTACTAGAAAAAAAAAGAAATTCCAAACACTGTTAATACTACACACTTAGCCAGCAAAATGGGGCAAGTATTTGTAAAACTAGTATGAAGTTTAGTACATTAGTATTATAACAAGAGGACGTCCGACACTTGCCCCCGTTACACACTTACTTGACTTTACCTTACCCTCAATGCGCATGCTCAGACTTATCGGAACAGAGTTATCGGCATCGGAGGCCGATATACTTGTCAAAATTACGGGACTGTTTTTGAGAAGAATTTAGGTTACGTTACATGATGTTTTGATTAAAATGTCGGTTAAAACCGATGGGAAATGCTTGAGATTTTCAAAAGAAGAACCATTAGAACTGCTGCGGCATATCCTAAGTCAAAATCCTTTTCTGTTCGAATAGTGTGGTTATGTTGTAGTCAGAAATGACACCGAGCTAACCGCCAAATTCCAATATTTTTATTTTGTCGGAAAAGATATGCGGTAACTCTTTGCACGTTCTCCCGTAAATATAAATTTATCGGTCGGAACCACGTGGCGTTAACGTTATCGGTCTCGTATTGGGATACTTGCGTTAACTCCCTATGAATACCGTGTACGTTATCAACAAATATAACGAATTTGTGTTATTTCAGTCTGAAGTGGTGTGCTGTATTTGATAAGTGTGCGTTATAAAATAACATACATGTTATTTACACTACGTTATATGGAATAAAATAACGCCCTTAACGAACCCTTACAGTTATACGAATAACAGGAACGATATGAACAAAAGTAAGGTTAAAGTTTACTGAATTGTCAATGGAAACGAGTTGATTTTTGAAAATGAATAATTTTAAGAATTTGCTGGCTTTTGGTTTATTAAAACAACTTTAGCTGCTAATAATAACACTAACTGTGAAATAAGCAATCAAAAGGTACATGACATAGAAAGGTTATTTGTGTTTTTGTAGGAATAATTCTGCAATTGAAATAGACTTAACTTGCAAAATCATTTGAACTACTTCTTAATGTTATATAATGTATTTTTATTTTAATGACAAACACGATGACAATGACAATTCAATATAAAAACAAAACAATACAAAGACTGCTCATGTTACACGCCCCCCTTTTATTTGTTATTTAATAAAGCATGTAATCTTGAAAAAACTGCTTGGCATTCTTATGAATCTTCCTTTAGACGATACCTTTCCTCATTATTGTGAAACTGTGTAGAGCGATCAATTTCTGTGTCCAGAGGATGATTCTTCATTTGCTCTCCTGGACCAACACTTGCTTGAATCTCTTCGATAGGTGGAGTCGACCCTTTGGAAGGGATTACCTTTAAATGAACCCCATTTCTTCTAATTTCACCTCCTTTCTGAGTTAGGACGTGATAACTTTCTGGGGTTTTTTCATCTTTTTTCAATATTTCTCCTGGTATCCATTTTCGGATACCTTGCTGTAGCATGACTGGTTGTTTTTTCAATGCTGATAGTGTTTTTACCAATAGAGTAGGTGGGTGGACTTGGTTTTGATTATTTCGTATTATCGTCAATATGATTGTTCTGCTCCAACTCCAAAACAACCAATAATTCACCATGAGATTCCAGAACTGCCGTGGGAGAAAATAAGAGTGGATTTCTTCGAACTTGATTTTCAACATTATTTGATCGCATGTGACGACATCGCATGTGAAATATTATTAAAGTGTGGTTTAAGAATATTTCGAGAGCAGCGCAATTTTGTTCTAAATTTTCTTTCCCTTGATTATTTAGTAGCATAGTTTTCAGTGTACCAACATGTATCTCTATTAACCCATTAGATTGACTGTATGTGGGGCTCGACGTTACATGGGTTATAATCAAGTTCTTGTAGGAATGTCTAAAGCTTCTTGAAAAAAAGGGTGGTCATTATCAGACATGATTATCGACGGAAGTCCATGGCTTTTGAATATAGTAAGCAAAGCTTCAATCGTCGACGAAACATCTTTCTCTGTCATTTTAATCAGTTCTACAAACTTACTATGATAGTCACATGCGATCAAATAATGTTGAAAATCAAGTTTGAAGAAATCCACTCTTATTTTCTCCTACGGAAGTTCAGGAATCTCACGGTGAATTATTGGTTGTTTGGAGTTAGATTTAGAATATTTTGAGCATACTAAACAGGGTGATACTAAGTTGGTTAATTGCTCGTTTATGCCTGGCCAAAATACTACTTCCTGAGCCTTTTCGTTGACATGTCGTAATTCCCTTGATAAGAGGAGTGTAGTTTATTGAGTGCATAATAATATATAATAATAATAGTCAATTATTTCTCGTAAAAAACAATAAGTACAAACAGACTACAGATTCATGTCATACACTTTGAGAAATTGGCGGAGTTCAGACTGACCCTTAGAGGCGTCTGCTTCCACTCACACAAATTTACTAAACTAACTTAAAACTAAAACTAAAACTAAAGGGAGGTGTACTAGAATAATATCGAGTCTATGTTCCTTAGACTTATAAGTATGTTACCTTTGAATAAAAATCCATCTATTCAATATTCATCTTAAGCCTTAACCTCCACGTTTTACTGCTGAAATATAAGGCCACCATTCATAGGGAATGTTTTTATAATCTGTAATTCTGAGTCAGAATTGGTGCTCGTTTGTAAGTCAGCACATTTTGGTCGAATACTAAATGAGTCGAATGATGAAAAATCATCTAGAA
>RXPK01000125.1:1672446-1761704 GCA_004143645.1 Protaetia brevitarsis
AAAAAATTATACTGGAGATTTGCAGCAGTAAAACAAATACGATATAATAAAAATTAATATAAGAATCAGGTAACTAACTATATGTTATGAAAAGCAAAAATAAAATGGTCGTAAATTGCTTCCTTATAGAACACCAGATAAATTTAGATCAGATAATAATTGTTAAATACGCGACTGTCCATTGATAGACCAAATAAGAAAAAAGAATTCAAATTATGGTGAGAGCAAATATTTGAAAGCTTGTTAAGAGTATCACGATTCACTTTATAAAAGTTTTCGACAAATTGCGAAACACATCATTTCCCCACAATTATGAATGTTTGAATATATGTTTAAAAATTAGTAATTTGTTACAATTGATTTGCCCTTAAATAAACCATAATATAATTGCATAGGATTATAGTTTCAAAAATTTTTATTACAAATGTGGTGCTGATATTAAAGATATTTCAATAGAATATAATCACTGATTTTTATATAGTTACCACTTTTGAAAGTTTCCACTCATCAGGAGAAGTGTTCTCGTAGTAAGTAAAATCGAAAAATTAGAGCAATCCTTGCAAATTAAAGAAAGAGACATCGTCAACATCAATTGATTTATTACGTTTTAATTTTTTAATCGCTGATCTAATATCATTCTCAGAGATTGCATCAAAACTAATAACATCAACAGTTATTACACCAAAAACTTGAGAGTGTAGTACGCTGATTGACCATAAGCAGTGGGGATACATTCGAGAACTATTGTTTATTGGAGTAGTCTATTCATGTTTTGTACATAAAAGCTTCAATAGAATTAAGGCATCACCTTCTATTTCTCACAAATATACTAGAATTATTATTTTGAATCAAGATTTTCCTCATCATCAACACGTATATATGATTTCAGGTTACAGGCGCTAGCTTTATTTTTTTGGTATAATTTTTAACTTTAATTCATATTTTATTTTGTCGTACATGTGTACAGTTAGGCACTTATTGCCCAATTTTCAGAATTATAAAGACCTAAAATTCAGTAGTGTTCGCTACGCGTTCCTTTATTTTGTATTTCTATATTTTGTCTAAAAAGTAATTGAGAAAATATTGATTCAAAGTTAAATAACTGTTTAAATTGACAAGCAACTTTTATTTTTGATTATTTTGTGCATATAATTGGTTATTCAGTGATTATGACGTGAATATTCGCACATTTTTAGTCGAGAAAATATATGTAGTTAATAAGTTTAAAATATCTTTATAGTTCAAAAATAGCATTAATATAGTTTATGCTAGCGTAACAACATTAAATAACTGTATAAACATTGAAATGCATGATACATGCCATATTTATTGCTTTTGCATTTATTCCATACTATGTTTTAACTGTGTATTTATATATTTATTATACCAGTTATAGTTTATAGATCAATATCAAATACTTTATTCAACTATTTTTTGCACAATAAACTGTTACTCGACGTTTCTATTACAACACACAATATAATTTGCGCACATGATGAATAATGAAGTAATTCTTGAATAGATTAATAATTCAATTTTCTGTTTGTGTGTTTGTTTGTCTAATTTTAATTATTTATAGTACATAAAGTAATTTTTTAGTGATGGTTGAATGAACATAAATATAATAATGCGTTTAATTTAATAAAGCTGGACACGTATTTGGTGGAAGCCTGGTTTATTACACTTCGTTTTTTTTGTTTGTATCACGTTTCAGAATGTAAGTTCATATCAAGAATAATATTTTTAGATAACATTTAAGTTGTCTAAATATAAAATATTAGGATCCAGAATTTGTCACCCAGTTTATGATAAAGATTAACATAAAATAAATCTTTTTTTGTGAATGATTATTTTCTTATTAGTATTAATCGGAGAAATGTACACACAGATAAAATTATTATCAGTGTGAGGTGAAAGGTTATCCATTCTCCTCTGTTGTGAAACACAGTATATTAGTTTCATTCTTGCAGTAAATATATCTATACTTTATTGCACTCAACATTACAGGATGTTATCACGTAATCGTACACATAGAACTACGCGTGATATTTTGTTCATTGCTATATATTGTTTGCATATATGCATGTCTGGAACACAGAGTTTTTTTCTTCTCACAAAGAAAGACTAAGGGAAATGATGATTCAATCCCATATGCGCTTCTATTGTTATCCGTAGCCACATTTTAATGACGTCTACAATTAATTAAATAAATAACAGTTTGTCTCTTCTATTAATTAACTAAATTATTATGTAGAAATATTGAAAGAGGTCATCTTGTTTTCTCGTATATCGTGCTATTAAGCTGAAAACCATACGGTACTTTAAACAATTAGGATTTATTTGAGACGCAACCCCTTTAATCTGTATCCTACATAGATACGTATGTACGCATGGTAATCGGGAATTGTACTTATGTACATACAAGAGAGAGAATTATGAGATTATACCGACGTCAACGCTTTACATGTTTTATCGCAGGTCCTCCAAGTCAGTTTATGAATACGGTTATCGTTTACAGATACATAGTTGTGCCCACATACATTCCATGTGACCGTACAACCGATAGATATAATGTAGTCACGGAAGCATGCTTTTTGTGACATATATATACAGTGCATCCGAAAAGTTTGAAGACACCAAATACGTAAATTAATATTTTCGAGGAAAATCGTGAAGCAGTGTTAACTAGTCGTTTAACAAGAACTTTACAATGACCTTGAAAAAGTTGTAGCGACATATTTTTTTAACTGCAATACACTTTGTTTATTTTTCTATATAGTAGTGCTCCATTGACGGAAAATTTTAATATCTTACCGAAAGAAGTTTTTGAGAAAACGTTAAACATATTAAGGAACTTTGTTTCTTGATTCTTATTTAAGACCTAAATGAGCCACTTGAAGGTTTACGTAACAGCACCAATAAACAATAAAAGTCTGTAGAATAATACAATATTTAATCAAATCTAATTCAATACTTAGTCGCATAATGCGGCCAACAATGTTAGCTGTTACTTAGAAAATCTAAGGCTTATTTGAAATTAAGCCAACATGCCACTTTGGCATTTGAAACAATTTTGTCAGACCAGAACGACGTCATTACGTTAAAGCACAGCTTCTTCAAAACATTATTGACATTAGGTTAAATTAAGATATATATTACAGTCGACCAATATCAGCAACGTTGTATTTATTCCTTGCTAAGAGTCATCAGTTGCAATTAATTGACTCGAATGCGAAAAAAAATTATTATTACAGGTGTTTCGGATTGAGTTTCTATTGGATATATGGCCAAAAAAAAATTTGCGTAGAAGTTTCATATTTGGGAGATAAATCCTACTTAAACTGAAACTTATTTTTAGTTTACTTTGGATTTTTTAAAATTAACCAGGCTTTTGCAGTTGAGCAAAAACTCTTTCTTTTTTTAAGAAAAGTGCCTTTTCTGTTAGTAGTATGCCAAATCAATATTAATAAAACTTGCCACAATAGCGTACACCATTTAACGTGTGCGTTTCAGTAAACAAAAAGTCACAAGTGAAAGGATCCGAAGGCGCGCAAGATTAGAAAGGAAATATATCGCGGCCGAGTGGAAAACAATCGGCGCCAGTGAATAGGGGTATTTTCGTTTATCGACAAAAGTTCGAAAAAACGAAAAAATTTTACAAAATTCCGACGTATTTTACAAAATGGGACGAGTCGACGCTGCGATCGTGTTGATGCCGCAAGACGTTCAGATGCAGTTCGGCAAATACACCAACTTTGTGCGATCATTACTAAACTAAGGTGTCAGTTGGAGGTCGAGTTGATGCCGAAACGACTTGTTATTATTACTAAGAAAAGTTGTTTACAATGAGAAGTTGTGAAGTCATGCAAAGTTTCAGAACGATTGGGTGCTTTTGGATTTGTCAATTTTGTTTCAGGTAAATTACCTCTTTTTACTCACAGTATGTCAATTTGTTACCAAAAAAAAGTGGTTCAAACCGAAAAGTTATACCGTTATACAAAATTTCACTGAGATGAAAGTAAGTTTCATTAAAGTCGTGTGTCAAATAACTGATTGACAATATCTAAACAAAAAAATATTTATGTTGGTATAAGTAGATATACTAGGGCGGGTTCTGGCGCAAAATTGCATAATCATCAATTTTTATTTTATCTCCTCCACTCCTATCTTTCGGCTTGATCACGTCTTGTTATTGGCCGATGAAAGTGCTAGCTTAAACAGCTCCTGGAACTGCTTGAAGAGCTCTTGGAACAGCTTAACAGCTCCTGTAACAGCTTAAACAGCTTAGGCAGTTCTAGGAACTGTGCCTGGAGCTATTTAAATTGTTCTAGCAGCTGTTTAAATTGTTTCGAGAGCAGCTCCCACGCAGATATTCAAATTATGCGCTTCGATCACAAGATGCACTCACATTTACAATGCGTCAAACGTTAATGGAGAATTGTACTATCTCGCATCAAGACTCGACTAATACTGATACTAGATATTAAACACACGAATCGGAGGGAGTCATTTTACTGCCTTGAAAATATACTATCGCTAACGTTCTGCATAGCGCGAGGCAAGTGCGGCCCGTGTAAGCAGACATATCTGACCACTCTAGACATAACGTGCACTGAAATAACTGTGCTGTTCCAGAGCCGACATTTTTAATACAGAACACTACATAAAGAAGATTAGATGGGAGGTCAAGTACAATTTGACTGCGTCTTCAAGCTTTTGACATCTATCTAAATAATGACTCATTTGTTTGCTTTATTACGATGGGGGATTAATGAAACTTACTTGTTCTTTCTTTAGTTATGTCTGTGGTTGAAGGATTTGCATATTCGCTTTTTATATGAAAGAGCATGTCAGTTAGAGGTTTCGAGCCCAATTGAGACTGTGATTTTTTTTTAAATTACGGATGAAAAAGCAGTACGTGTCTTTTTCTTGGATAACACCATAACTTTTTGTTCTGAACAACCATTTTTTTAGTAATAGATTGGTGCAATGTGAAAGGAAAAAGTACTTTGCCTGAAGCAAAACTGACGAAATCAAAGTAGGTTGACCGTTCTGAAATTTTGCATGACTTCAAATATAAATATTCATTTTGAACGATTTTGCTTAGTAATAAACGACTCACAGAAAACGTACTTTACCTGAAACTATAATAGTTTTTGTTCAACTGTAAAAGCCTACTTGATTTAAAAAAAATTGGAGGTAAACTAAAAATAAAAATGAATAAGAGATGGTGACATGACTTAAGCGTGCCTATGCATACAAAAATTACAGTAATTTTGCCATGGTAAATTAGGAATATTACATGTAATAACGTTGTGAATTTACCACAATAAATCATGTAGATTTTATTTTACATGTTCTTTCTAGGATTTTAACATGGGTAAAAAAAAGTTTCGGTAAAATTTATAGCTTTTCATGTAAGTTTAAGATGTAATAAAATTCGAAAGAAAATAAAGGAAAAAATATGTACATTTTATGTTTACTATAAAATTTACTTACAGGTGTAAATTAACAATTTTTTTGGGTTTTAAATTTGGGTAAAAATTTGAGGATCTTTTATATTTATTTTTACTTGAATACGCCGCAATGTGATTGGTTATTAGATTATTTAACTATACGCGTTCGGCAAATATACAGTTCATATAAATATTACATACGAATTTTACAGTACAATCTTTGAAAAATACATCAGCATGTGAAATTTACTAGATGGTAGAAATTTTACCTTATGAAGCAAATTTACCGGTAAAATTGTAGGCAACTTTTTTTTACAGTGTAGCACCAAATTATTTGAAAACGCCCCCTACTATAAAGCATTCAAGTGCTACAATAACTTATCTACAGCCTTGAAAGATATTCCCCCTAGTGACTTGTCGTTGTCCTAAATATATTGCATTCTTCATTTATTATATTGTCGTTAGGGTGTTTCCAGACTTTTCGGACGCATTGTATCCAAACCAGGAGGCGATGTTTCCCGAGATAAAACGTAATATGATACATATGCACATCGATATTACCTTTGCTTTCACCGTAGCCAAGTCGTTAATTGGAATCGGTCTTCCATCGCGGGTCATTCTTCATTGTCAATCGTATGCAGAAATCCTTTGAATCCAACGCCACGTTGATCGTGCTAAGTCGCATGGATAATTGGCTATTGACGCGGGACTCTCAGGTGGGTTTGAGTCTGCAGGTGATTTTTCACGATGCGGAAAACTGCTTTTTCATAGAAATACACAAATCGTGGTTCCTGTCCCACCTAAGAGGATTATCGATCTGATATTCGTTTGTTTAACGTAACAAACGGAGGGGTGTGGTTGAACATGTGAGTATACGAACAAGATTTCTCACGGGTGCTCAGCGCGCATGAATATTCAGATGAGTAATGTCTGTATGTATTCGCATGTGTGTCTAAGCTTGTGGAACTATTACATGAATATTTAATCTTAATAAAAATCAATATTTATGTTGGAAATATTTAATATGCGTACGAGAGAATTACTGTACAGAGTGTTAACCCAATGAGTTAAACTCCTTTTAAACTAAAAATAAAGACAGAATACACAAAATTATTAATATACAGAGAAAAGATGTGATTTAACATTAACAAAATATTTTAGCTTACAAAAATATCATGAATTAACTTAACACTTTCTAAAAGGCTGCACTGTTTTCGGAGACTCCATGTCAAATAACTCTCACAACAACCAAAAAAAAAAAAACACACGATGTAATAAACCTTTTTTTTGCAGGTTTGTCAAATAGTTTATTGCTCCAAGCATGTTGTTCCAATGCAATACATTCAAAAGCAACGTGGTAGGCTGTTTTTCATCCTTATTGCACAATCTCCAAATGAGCTTCTCCTTAAAACTTACTATTCTATGTAAGTACTTAGACCATCGTGCCTATTAACAGACTTGTAATCGTTTTAAGCTGTATTCGGTTGAGAACCAATAGTTAACTGCTAAGATGACATTTTCATTCGTAGCCCATTTGCTGAATGTTTGCCTATCAACGCTTTATTGCAGTAAAGCTGATGTTTCCGTGTGATTTATTCAAGTACTGTACCACGCATTGCAGCCTTAATTATCGTCACGCCTAGTTCAGGTCCAGTGAAAGTTATTTCTAAATCCTTTCTAGATACCTTATTTACAAGTTCGTTGCTATGTCCATATGCCCCAGCACCCACAACAAAATAAATCAAAGTTCTTGTGTTTAGCCAGGACTCAGCTTTGCAAACGTTCTCGAGCTATAGTATGGAGGTTATCTGAGAGAATGCTGGTGTTTTTAGGGCCGCTTGACTTTCCCATAGCTATTCATCAACTTTCCTCAGAACTTGCTTTTCCAACACTTTATGGACGTATGAATGTATTGATAGTATTTCTGCTTGGTGTGCGATGGTATATTGCTCCAATGCTATATATTATCTATGATTTAGGGTTCTCTGGGTATATATACGAGCTGTAGAACTTGTGCTTTTTGGCACATCTGCATACCAGTTTTGCGTTTGAAGTTGAAAGTTTCTATTTTGCTTTCCATTCATGCCAATCAAAGGAAAGTACAGGAAATATTATACCACTGCCTATTGCAAAGATACGGTTTGTTATTTTTGTCGTTACCCTGGCATGCATGAGTTCTCTTGTCTCAACTACAATTCACTCTGTATCCCCCACTCTTGCCTCCCCTTTGAAGGTGCGTGGCAAAACAACATGGCCGTCATATTTATCGATGCATTCACAGCACGATTTGTTCGGTACATTTATACCACCATTTTCAAGTAATTCGGCAATAAAGACATGCAAGCAATGGAATCTTAAAAATAGGAGCTCAATAATAATTTATGGTGGTTATTAAATACGTGCATTCGTTACGGAGAAAAAAAACATTGGAATTGTTAGGGACAAAAAAGAAGAAAAACAAAATGACAAATGCTTCAAACCGCAATAAGCAAAACCAAAGTTTAATGACTCAAGTTAGCAAAAAGTTGCGGAATAGGAAAGTAATCTTAAAAATTAGTGCAGATTAAAACCGCGTTAAATAAATTGTTGTAAAAAAAGGACACTATGTGAAATATACAGTCATTATTGTATAGATGGCGCTGTTCTCTATTGGTTATCTTATTGCTTACAGGGCTGAGTTATGAGTCGTCACAGGATTTATCGTAATGCCGGGACACAGGTGCAAACTGTGGCCGAAAAGCAAAGAAATATAGAAATAGAAGTAGTGAGTTAAGTGCTTTTACATGCATATGATTCGTTTTGTATCAAAATGCATGACCAAGTGTCATGTTTTCTTACCGTAGATGGCAGCACGTAACGGCACGATAGGTTTCATATTAATTAAGATGCAAAGGGTAGATTTAACACGATTTCCATAGTTTGGTGAGTTCTTCGCGGCCCAAGTGATGCGTAAGCAAGTCAGCAGCTGAATCTTCATGAATTTCATGATTTTATACATTGTCTTGTGTACACTGAGAAAACTATTTAATAATCATAAATAAAAATATAATTATCGTAAGTAAAAAGTTCAGCTGAATAGGGGACAAAAGCACAAATCACTTAGCACTAGTAAAAAAAGAGATCCTAAACACCGATACTAACAAGAAGCAATCTAAGTTACTTACGGTTTGTTTCATACCGATAACTTACGAAGTTACTGATGATAATTGAACTGAAGTAGTCAAGCCAAAGAGTTTATGCAGTTGCGGTAAGTAAAAGATTTGCCCATGTCAAGTAGATGTATTCGCCATCAGTGAACTATTCTATAATGGCTATCATACCTTCATAATTAATACAAGCTATTTGAAATACTTGTGATAAGGAAACGGTATCATTAATGCAGGTTCACTAAATACTGATATAAAAGGTTATGGTTTGCTACAAATAATGCAATCATACTTACTTTAAATTTTGTTGTTCAAATGATTGTATAGTGTACGAAAACAAGGAGGTTTAGTAAATATTTATTAAATAACTTACTGTGTACTTGTGTGTGTGAATAACTGATAAAGTTACTACACAAATCTTCGATTATTTATGCAACTGTAAGTACTACGTACCGAGCAATGCGTAATTCAAAATTGTCTGCAAATAATTTCTAATTACTATGTCAGTGTGCTGTAGCTTCGAGTGCATTAATAATCGAAGATTTGAGGATTAAATTCGCATTTATTTTGCTAAAGATGGTACATAATACTTATTACTTAAGAAAAAAAAAACAGTATTATTAGTAATAGTTTAATTTTGTATAGGACAAACACAGTGACTACCTGATATGAATGTAATGTAATGTTTAAGCTACATAGTAACAACAAAGAACAAGCAAATAACCGAACATACGTTTCAAAACAAGCTTTAGAAGGATAACAATTACTTCAAATTTGATTGAATGAAACCCTTATACAACTTACCGATACTCTTAAATGTTTAATACATTCTACTATATTGTTTATGATTATGAATGGTACATATCAAAAGATGATCTACGTATGTTACCTCTATAAAATTCATTTAAGTAGTGAAGTTGAAGCCCCAAGAAGAAAGCAGTTGTTCTATTTCTAATTTTTAACACAGATATTATCGAGGATTAATGAGCAAACACCTTTAATAAGCACGGGAGATTTACTCGTCTATAGCGTGTACGTGATTCAACACTAGTTATGAGGGTTATACGCAAAACACGGTAAAACTACCAATACTGCCCGAAAATACACGAGGTGCAGCAAAACTCAAATAATCATAGTTGTGGTAAGTTGCTACTTATTTATGAAAATACATGAGTTTAATAGCAATTAGTGTTATTGTTCTTGTACTAAGTATATGCTGTAGTTAGATACAGTACCAATAGTCACAAGTAATACGTTACTTTATATCATCACATATCACCCAGTTTGATTACGATTATTACACAAGAATTTGTCAAGTACGCTGTATAATAAGTAACGCTGAACACCGTTAAGATGGGGCAAAGGAAATAAAAATGTCAGCATCTTTGATAAAAAGTAGTCATAGGTTAATAATAGAACGGAAAAAAATATACATAATTTGTTGTGAATTGAAATCAAATAAATAAATTGTTTGAAGAATGAGGCAAACGGTACACAGCAAATATAATGCTGATTTATTAAATCTTTGGTAATCTGTGGACATTTCATCATAATAAAAAAACACATTTAGGATAAAAAGTAATACAAGCAGATATTTGAAAAGTGCGTGGTTGATCATACAAAACAGTTCTTTTTAAATGTAGAGTCGTATATTTGCCATAATAGTACATTTTAATATCAATAATATTAGATTACAATCGCCGCTTTTTATACATTTATGGCAAAATATTTATAGGAAAAACCATATTCCGAAGTTACAGCACCATTACTTTTGCGTAACCATCATAATCCACCAGATTTTATGTATTTAATCGGGGGATTTACTGCATCGTAACTTTCCTGCGAACCCGAAACGCTATTCTATGAAATTTAGATATGTTCGTATCGTTTGAAATTTTAAACCATAACAGTTATACATTTGTTTGCAAATAGAATTTAATAAAGTTACTCGATGCGTTAAAATATGATATTATAATATAAATATTTTCGGTACCGTTTCGCACTCTGGAAACGTGTATGGTAAGCGAAATTTTGTTAGCAAACACATTTTATAAAATTCATCATTTTATTTAGAGTTTATTGAATTATCAAAATTCGAGAATTATTAAATAACGGCAGTCATTGCAAAATAATGGTTTTTTAGATTTTATTTACAATGTGAAATTCAGAGAAAAAAAATTGTACATATTGTAAGTATATATATAATTATAAAATTGTATGATATGCAAGCCATTTTAAATGAATGAGTCAACTCAAATAACTCTTTATCAACTATGATTTATATAAAATTCACACGCCTGTCAATTATCATATCAAGCGAAACCACTTTTAATGAGGGGCTTGACGATTCAAATACATTCCTGGGGGCGCAGTAGTCCTCACCCTTAAAATTTGTATAGGGAAGTTGGGTCTTGTGACTATTCATTCAAAACGTCTTTTAATTCTCTTTGCGGCAGCATGTATCAAAAAGTCATTCTTTTTAATCAATAAGCACAAAGCGCATAATTTGCAAACCTGTGTCGTCATAAATCGCGATTAGATTGAGGTGGCTTCAAATGCTCTGCCTATATACTCGCCTGACATTTGGCAATTTTTTTGTGGTGACTAAAGTAACTTCTGAGGGTCTTAATGTCAACTGTAGCAGAACGAATATAGTTCCATTCACATGAAGGGAGAATCTTCCAAAATTCCAGTGTCTCACTATATTTGGCTCTAAAATACTCGTATCAACCGAGGTTAAATATCTGGGTGTAATCTTGGACGCCAAACTGCTGTACAAATCACACCTAGAAGACGTGACGAAAAAAAACCATAAGGAACTTCTGGGCATGTAGAGGTATGTTCGGTAAAATATGAGGACTAAAGCCTGCAATGGTACACTGGCTGTACACGAGTTATAGTGCCCTCTATAACTTACGCCTCGCTAGTATGGTGGCATATAGCAAATCTAGGCTATGCTATCGTCCAATAAGTGTTCTGCCAACCATTTCAAAAATATTTGAGACAATAATTCCATCAAGACTGACGGCTTACCTTGAAAAAAACATGGTTGGTTATCACCGAAACAACACGGGTATAGAAAAAGACATACGACATCCAGCGGGATACTGCAAATGGTTAATGACATCTACAATGCTTTCGATTTCAGAATGTATTCCAGAATAACTTGTTGGATCTAACAAACGCCTTTGATTCAGTGAGTCATTCGATTTTGATGCGAAAGTTAGAATATTATGAGATAAGGGGAAAACCATTGAATTTAATACAGTCTTACCTCAGCGACAGAGTGCAGCTAACTTGCTGGAATGGTTCCCAATCGGATCTAGGACACATCAAATAGGAGTTCCTCAAGATCAATCCTTGGACCGCTCCTGCTCCTAGTCTACATTAATGATCTTCCTATATAATATTGTTGGAACCGAAATTTGTCTATACGCGGATGACACGTCACTTTTAGTACACACTGAAAACCCCCAAGAACTCATTGAAAAATCCCAAAGACCAAGTTATGTTTGCTGAAAAATGGTTGGCTGCAAATAAACTAAAAATAAATCATAGCAAGACACAAAACATTACATTTACTACCAGTGTATCATCGGATGGGAAGGTCCTAGGCATCATCATTGACTCTAAATTGAAGTGGAACCAACACATTGATGACTTTAGTAGTAGGTTGTCCTCGGCGTTACTCGCTATAAAGAAGATAAAATATACAGCAACACTGGAAGCCGCAAGAGCTGTCTACTTCTCGTACTTCCATTCACTCATCTCTTATGGAGTCACTTTCTGGGGAATGGCGACGGAGGTGCATAAAATATTTCTAATGCAAAAGCGGGCGCTTAGAATCTTGTGGAACCTAGAATATCATCAAACCTGTAGAAGATTCTTTCCAGCTCAAAATATAATTACCTTGCCATCTGTATATATTCTGTACGTCGTCACGCATGTGCATAACAACACTCACTTGTATTCCGCAAACCGTCACCTACATGGTTACCCCATACGAGGAATGAATAAGGTGAGGGTACCCTACCGCTGCCTGGCCTGTTCCCAGAAATCAGTGGATTATTGGGGAGCTAAGCTCACAACAATCACTTACCTTTGGAAGTAAAACAACTGTCATCCACTGCTTTTTCAAAGCAGGTTAGGAAACTTCTGATGCGGAGGGAATACTACTCGGTTGGGGAATTCCTGCTGGTCTAGTCATCTTTTCATGTCTGTTTGTCTTTCCTAACTTGTTTGTTATATATTTATTTATTTGTACACTTATATCTGTTTTCCTTTTATGTATTGGCATTGTTGTATTTATTATTGTACACATTATTTATATCGACAATTTCTGCAATGATTATATTACAAAATAAATGCTCTACTACTACTACTACTATTACTATAAGTGCGCTTAGTAAAGTCGAAAGGATTGCCTGTTTGGGGGGGAGCCATGTTCTCAACGCCGTCGGCTGCTATGGAAACCATTCTTGGGTTTCCCTCGTTGCAGTTGGTGATGTGGTCTGAAGGAACCCTAGGGGCTTACATAGCAAAATGTAGTGGATGCAAGAGCTTCTCCGGCAAAGTCGGAGACCATACCAGCATCTTTAACTACATCGAACAGGCAGTACCTCTGTCCTAAAGGCGGATAAGTACTTGCTCGTTTTAAGCTTCTCTGGGAGACACAGCGTAAAGATCTCCAGCTGGTCAACTGCAATAGCGTTCATCCGCAAACCAAAACGGAGTCTTTCGTGCAGGTGCCTCTCCCACAATTTTCCAATCCGAAATTACTGCCAACCAGACTTGTGCTGAGGGCGTCTCAAACTGCCTGCGCAAGAATGGAAGGGTAAAAATCACCTCCGACAACCAGGCTGCCTTGAAAGCTTTGCAGGCTGTCAGATTTGACTCTGAAGTGATACTGGGGTGCCACAGAAAGCTTAAACAACTGGCCGAAGGTCACTCTGGGATCAGAAGCAATGAAATAGCTGACACGGTTAGAAGGGGCCGCCGAGAGCTGCAGATTCTTAGGTGCAGAACCGATATGTTGTAGCTCATATGGCAGCATCAGAATGTTTGTTAGATCCCAACTTGCTGCTAGGCACTGCTTCTTTTGGAATGGACTTGCCGGCGTAAGCCACTGTAGATCTTTAGGGCTTCATCTGAATGAGGAAATATTCTGTAGAGTAGTATTTATGAGCAGGGACAGACAATCAATCCCTTGATCACAGAAAAATTGGAACAAGATCCATATTTATTAGGGAATGAGGTAGTATTTCAATAAGATGGGGCGCCTATATATTACGCTGCCGGAGTATGACAATTTCTGGATCATCACTTTCGCCATCGTTGGATCGGTCGTAGGGGCTTATAGAATGGCTTGATTGATTGCCGGATCTTACACTACTACTCTGAGGGCATTTTAAGTCTAAGGGGTATCTATGACACGCGTTCAGCTTCCTTACAAGAGCTACGACAAAAAAATTGAAGAATGTCAACGAATAATGCCAGGAATGTTACGAAATGTCATGAGAGCATGTGAAGCAAGAGTGTATTATTTTGTGGAGGTAAACCTTCATCATTTTCAACATTTAATAAAGCGAAATCCAAACCATTTCATTCCAATCGTATTTTATCACACAGGTTCAAATCATGGTGCCTTGTATAAAATTCATCGTCATCAAAAATCATTTTGGACTCAGTGTTTCCGCTAAGACTATTTTTTTTAAAAAAAGAGAAACTAGTTTACTACTGTTTAGCTTCAATTTAAAAGTTGAAATGTTTAACAATTACACAATCGATTTAACGTTTAAATTTTTAAAAGCTCTGGTAGTTCCTGACGTAATTTCTTTTCTCATCAAACAAAACAATACTGCGAAACTAAACTTTCAGGAATGGAATGGATTTAAACGAACTTTTTCCATTTCTCTTCAAACTAAAGTTATCTCCGGCGTTCTGACTTTGTTAAACAAATCGTAAATTGCTCCTTTATCCTAAAGAAAATCTGAACTAAATTAAATAATGTCAACTGTTTACTACACAGAACTGCACAGACAATGGGAGCGACATCTGACTGTAAATTTGTCCGGAGGCGACATGTAGAAGACAATAGCGCTTAATTAACATTAGATAATCTCTTGCTTGTTCCAATGGCGTGTTGTAACCGTCTCAAGGGATAAAATTGTCTGACTTTTTCCATTCCGTGCGAATAAGGAAGATTAGGTGGAATTAGCGCTGAATGATCTACGGCTTCTCTAGGAAATTAGTTGTGATAGTACAGAAAATGTTTTTGGAAACGTCCTAAGAGAAAATTCTAATCAATAAAGAGAAAATTTTATTTATTAACTTCTCTGCAGTGAGATTCGAGTTTGTGACAGTTTTCAAGGTATACCGCTTTTTTTACCTCAATAAACTCTGCTGCACTTGGTTCATTTATGAGGCACTTACGTCAAATATTCAAGTGGAGAGATGCTGAATAGTATTAGAGAAGTTATCTTGACATGACAGAGTGATGTTAGATATGAATTTTATATTTTACGCCATTTAATTTTTGTTGGGTTTATTTTTTATTTAAGGGATTTACAGGTTTCTTAATATTGACTTTATGAACAAGCATTCTCCTTTATGAAAGTTGTGTAAGCTGTTATTTATCCATATTCCGTTATACCATTCGTGAATTTTATTTATACTTATTTGTAATAAGCGTATCAAGTTGAAAAGGATTCTAAAATCTTTTCTTGGTTGCAAATACATCGTTGTGATTAGATGCGAAACATTAGTCGTTTATGACATTCCACCAAAATTAAAATTTTTATTTTGAAATTTTTGTGCAAGGCAATGAAGTGTTATTCCCAAAGTATTTTTACGTAATTTACACTAGCGATGGGCAATTCGGTTCTTTTCAGTGACTCTTTAAGTTAAAGATTCCTAATAATTACCTAATAATTTGAATCCAATATACTTTGTTTCAAGTGAGATTTGGAACTGGTTAGATAAAGAAAGTGCAAAGAAATGGAGGTCGATTGAAGGTCAACTCCATACCAAAGCGCTAGTAGGGTATACCAGCCCATACAACTGGACACTGTCCCCTGAAAAAGCATCTCTACAACACAGGTCGAGTAAGCGAACCGTGGTGCAGAAGATGTGAACTACACGAAATGACGAGTTCACAAGCGAGGAAGTACTCATACAGAAGCATTTCGGGAAGGATCTACTGGAGTCCTCGAGGAGTCTCAAGTTCCCACTGGGCAAGATACTGGGCTTTATACAGATTACCAAGCTCCTCGAGTGGATATAAGAGATGTAATAGGGACGGTACAGTGAGCACCTACTTTAAGCGCCTGGATTATAGGTGCCCACCCTAACTTCAAAAAAAAAAAGATACCATTGATCATCTCATTCAGAGCATGCTTCGCAGAGTTAGACATGCTTAATCAATAGTGGAGATATGACATTTTATTGATAAAGTTTTACTGATTGTTATGATTTACTACTGAAAACTAGTAGTTATGATCTACTACTTAAAACTTGCCAAAATTTCAGCTTTGTCACTCAGTTCCTTCAAAGTCTTGCAATCTGTTTTGCAAGCAGTTTACATTTCATAGCCATTTAAATTCAATTTTTGGTTGGTTCAAACAAATAAAGATATTTATTACAAAAACGAAGAATAGAAAGATATTTGAAATTTGTGTTGAAGCCGTAAACAACTATATTTAGTTACCACATAATGACATTAATTTAAGATAGTCTAGAAATACATTGTATCCTCTATTTTCTAAATAGGAAGTTAATAATTCAGTTAATCTGCTTAAAAAAATCAATAAATCAAAAATTTCTAAACCAAAAATGTAGGAGAAAAATGATTTAACGTTTATTTAAAAGTATCAGTATACAGGAGTTGTCGAAAAGGTGTGCAAAGTTAAGTTAAATACAAATTGGCCTCTAACTAACTATATCAACATTTAAATATGGAGTTTTAATTTATGGGCTTATGAAATGGAGGAAGAGAAACAGGATTCAGAGTGTTTGGAGAGCGATTTTGAATAGCTAAACTGCTTAGTGGGCATACATGCGTTAAGAATCTTTACATATAAATTAGGTATAATTCAAATATGAAAATTAAATAGGTAGATGCCATAATTTCACATTTTTTGATACCGTTATTTAAGTTTTGTTACATTCAGCATAACTTTTTAAGTACAACTACATCGGAATTGACACATTCTTTAGCATATCTTTTTTTCACCTGGAGTGCTTAAAATACTCAACTGAAAGATATAAAAAAAAATTAAGTCTTCAGTAATCAAAGACAACACTACAATAAGTTTTAGGACACCCCTCAATGTGAACTTACCTAGACCTACGGCTGTCTCTCTCTCTCTCATCGTCTCTTGATAGTGGTAAGAGTTTTGTGGGAGGTTTAGTGTGATGCGATGTCGTAAAACTTGATTCATATAACATCTTTCTCAAATTCAATTCCTATCTAAGCTCTACAAATCGTGCACTCTATTTTCGGTTGCATAAATTCCACAGGATGGTACAATACCTAATCACCAAGTCTAGATAGTAGTGGCTGCTGGATTTACAAAACCAGATACATTGCATATACGTATGCAAAGCCAATAATATTGCAAACAAAAAAAATACTGTATAAACTTTTCGTAGAAAAATCTTTTGCAAAATAGTATTACAAATTAATATTAGGTAGGTAATATCTTTTGTAGCTAATAAATTTTGCTAGGTATAACGTAATGAGAAATAAAATAATCGAGACTGCTGTTAGACTTCATCTCGATAAATCAAAGTACCCTATTATATATATAATAAAATAAGGGATGAATCTTAGCAATTAAGACCACTTCGGTAGACGATTGCTAAGATTCATCCCTTATCGATTACTGCGTGTAATTAACGCGATTTTAGTGGCTATCGTCGACCTGTTACAATTAGGTGTTCGGATATCGAACATATTTGTAGATGGATATCGACAAATTAGCAAATATTTCGCTATTAAAGGGTTAAAAACAATTGAATAACTCTCACTTGATTATAATAAAATATATAATATTATATATATAAAATATGAAAGTACATGTTCCATATTAAACTTACTCATTGAACCATCAATATGAACAGACACATAACAATCCTTCCGCTTTAGAAAAAACTTGAAAATGTTACATTTTGTTTTCAATAAAGTTAAGTACTTGCATTTTTATCTAACAGGTTCATCTGTTGAAGTTTGAAATCAAAAAGCTTCGACGCGTGTTTTGACAATCCTAAATCGTTAAATTATTTACTTGATTCTAAGTTTTCAAGTAAGGTTTACTGGTGCTTGTTAAAAATATATCGAGTTTAAAGACACAACCTTCACCGACAGTTCTTTGAGCTATGAGGAATCTAAGGCACTGGTCTAATTGTAAGTGCAAAGGAAAATTTTGATGCTAAATTTTGTCTTTGCTTTTTTGAAATCGGTTCTGTTTTAGTGATATAAAAGTAGCAGAGACTTACGTAGGTAGTAGGTCCTCTCCACACCATAGAACCACATTTTAACTTGATCTTCAATTTGGCACTTAAAAGATATGCTCTCAAACACTTCACTGTACTGTAAATAAGACCGAAACAAACTAAAGTATAGCAAACACTGATACTGCACATAAAGGTTCGTAAAATAGTATTGAAATACTCCCTCTACGATTTTTTTTAAATGTGGGAATTATCTAGTTTAAAGTCAGGTACAAATAAGTTCAGTGGCCTCCTAATATAAAGAAAAAGCAGGTACTTAAAAATGAGATGTGCTAGATTATTTCTGGGAAAAGTTGTTTTAATGAAACGCAAAAACTACATTTTCATAAATGTTACAAAAAATATGTCGACCGGTGTTATTAATAAAGATGTGCCAGTTTTAAGCATGACTCACTGACTGCATCACCGCAATAGATATTCCATAGAAATAGCAAAAGTATCTAGATGCTACATCTAGACCTTATACAAATAACATAGTTATTGCTTACTCATTAACATAAATATCCATTTGTCAATATACATGGAAAAATATGATTTTATGAATAAAGATTATACTAATACTTAAATTTCAGAGAATAAAGTGCAGTTTGCGTTAATAATTAAAGCTTGTTCTAAGTGTTCTTCAAAGATATCGTTCAAAATGTGTTTTAGGGGTGTAACTTTAGAGGTTTGTATCTCTCCTTCAAGTGAATATCAGCAGCTTGAAAATATACGGCTCGATTATTTTTCACTGCTCTACATGTCTGCAAAATTTTAGCAAAAACCTAGATGACCTGTTAGGTGACTTTGCTTGCGAGGCATACTTAAATTTCGCAGTCTGCAGTTATTAACATCACGTCACGACATTCATACGCAACATCTGCTTTTGTTCAAAATTCCGTTAAAAAAGGTGTCATTTAATGCGAGAAGACTTTTTGCAATTTTTTTTTTGTTAAAATTTTTAATTATATGTCATAGTTTACTCCCTCGCCTTCACCATTTTCTTTTTATGTCGTGGCACGTCAAGTTTCAACTGTAAAGATCTCGCAAAAGTCCCCTCCTAGGGCAATCGATAAACCGGCTTCGATCGCAATTCGCTGAAAGACATTGAGAACTTTTTCGCGCCTCGCCCCCAGTCCTAAATCAAATATTCAATATCGTTATCGCGTCATTAAACGGCGGGAATTAAAACCCGCGGGGCGCTCCAATAACATCCGTCACATCTAATGCTCCACTTTAATTTTCAATCTTTCGAACCGTCTTTACAGCCTTAATTAATGTTTTGTAGCCTGTCGCGCGGTTAAGTACCGGATTATTGGCTGCTACCTACCATCAGGTAGTGCATACTCACTTGCTTGCGCTGATAGAAATATTTATGTTCGACGGTGCCTTCGGAAATCTTGACAGGATTCATTTTTATTCGTATCAAGTTTAAAGAGAATTATTTAGTATGGATGGAATGACAAAAAAGTGTAATTACCTCGTTTCCGTTCGGTTTGTTATACAGCCCCGCCCAGTGAGTCCCTTTTTACGGCGAATGTCTGCCAGTAATTAAGGTGCAAATAAACTTTTCGAATGTAATGGAAAAGTTTACGAACTACCCAGACGTTGCTCGAAGCTCTAGACTCAATGAAGAACTTAATCAAGCCAACGTTTTTAGATTGTAAACTTCACAAAGCATCTGGTTTTGTGCTACAAATTAACTGAATCTAGCAATGTAGGATCGCACAATAATCTGATTAAATTAATGTTCTAGCACCATCTACAGCTCCTGCACTACTTGCTTGTAAGCCATGCTTAATGAGAAGGGAATAATTTAAAATTGTTTCATATCACACGTTCACTAGTTTTTTTTTCATTAAGCTACATTAAGCTGTAAATTTATAATTTTATAATTACAGTATTTTATGGTAGAGGTGGTAAATTATTAATGTTAGTTTATAAAATTCCTTTTTCAACGTTACACAAAAGCATTCTTAGAAACAGGTTCATTTACAGAAAGATCTTCTGGTTGCATCAAAGCAATATAGTACGAGTATTATATTGCATTAGATTAGATTAGGATTCAGGTAAACTATGGACCTGTTTCTCCATGATGTTTTCAGATCTATTGTAATCTCTTTTTTCCTAGAAGGTGCTCTCTATTTTTGTCCTTTTGATTGGGCTTATCACCTTCGAGAGCGGCTTCTTTGTGTAGCTGCTAGCTTTGGGGTTCTTAACCCCCATTACTAGACACCTTGCCATCGCCAGGCCTACACATTGGCACAGCACAAGAACTGGTGTTTCTTCCTCCTCTTGGCAGAATCTGCAGAGTGCCTCATCTACCAGGCCACAATATAGTATGTTTGCATACCACGCTTTATTGCTTCTGAACGTGTCACATAATCTCAAAAACATTTTGCATGTTTAACACCGATATGTTTTTGAAATCTTCAATTATGATTAATCGAAATTTTGTCCATGACTTGAAAATAATAGCACAAAAGAAACTCACTGGATTTTACGTAAAAAAACTAGATAGTATTAACTTCCATAGCAACTTGGATACGATGAAAATTCTAAAATTAAATATGTTTCCTTTCATCCTGCATCGCAAAAGCTAAGAAGGTTAGGAAAATTCTGTTTGCAGCATCTTTTGTTTTACGAAAGGTCAGAAAAACTGAAACTCTCTATCTTTATTAATAACCAAGATACCCTGCTAAACTGTCCAGAACGGGATACTACGTACTGCAAAGCTGTGTGTTTTCAGATTATCCCTCTAAATTTTCTGCACACCATTAGGGCTTTTCTGCGCCTCTTAGTTACTTCAAGTAGTGGTTTTTCCAGAAAAATGTGTTATCCTAGATATTTTACTTCCATTCTACGGTTTATGTACCGCCCATGCCAAGTTTTGGAGCCTGGAATAGATTAAAATAAGAAGTGCTCTATATGTATGTACCTATAATAAATGCGGTATTAAAAGACACCTAACACAAAAGAAAAAAATGTTTAAAATTTTGTAATTCAATGTAAATTTGATTCAACCTTCAATTTGACAGGTTGTGAAATGCATAATAAGAGCAATATTAATCCTACTTTTACTGAATTAGACAATTATATATTGCTATGTTCAATATGTTAAATTACGTCCAGAATTATTGTAATTATTATTTTGTCTATGTACCATCTTTAGCAAATTATATGCGAATCTAAACTTCACAAATCTGGGATTATTAATGTAATCGAAGCTACAGTACCTTGAAATAGTAATTAAAAATTATTTACAAACAATTCTGAATTACACATTGCTCGGTACGCAGCACTTGTAGTTTTGGTTCCATGAATAATCGAAAATTTGTGGAGCTTCAATTTGCATTTAGTTTGTTAAAGATGATACATACCTGTTTGTAAATACAGTATATATTGGATATTAATTAAATTGCATTGTTTTGTATTTTGTACTTAAACTATTGTTATTTAAATTTAGCTTCCTTGGTATCGATGAATATTCACGGGTGGAGACTTAATATAGTTTGTATTTAAAAATAAATAACTAGATGTCCATGGAGACGAAGAGCTGTTGATAAAAATCTTTTTGAAACATTGTTTTATATTATCATCAATTCATAATTTTTTTTAAGAGATGGTAATGCCTAAGCCGCAGCTTAGAAATTAAATCGTATTTTTGTATTCTTTTAGATATTATTCTATCAAATTTGAAACAGGCGAAGAAGAGTTTGTGTCACAGAAAGCTTGGTGTCATGAAACGATTCGCAAAAAGAGTTAAAAAAATTGTTACTTTTTTAAATGTCCCATCAGCATAAATAGAAAAACGAATTCTTTGAAATTGTTAAAATCGTGAACAACATGCTAGAGAGGGAGTCTCAATGTGAATCTCAAATTACACAAATTTACAAATGCATTTGTCTCCTCTATGCTTCTATATTGAGAAGTATAATTTTTTCCTGAAATGATTTAATTCGACGTTTCGCTACGGTACAACATTGCTTTTTCAAAATTACCAATTACAAAACTGAAATATATATAAATTATTTAGAAAATGGATTTAATATTTTTCAAAATTCAGATTTTTACCCGAAACTTCACATTCTTCAAGATTGATAAAATTCGTTTTAATTATTTAAAAATAAACTTAATAAAAAGATAATATTAATGTTAAAGTTTTGTATATAAATTTTCTCTTTAAATATGTGCCATTTTCTAAGCTATATTATAAACTGCAAGTGGAATCTTACTGTGTTGTACATATGTCAAACTGTTTTTATGAAGGTTAAGTAAAAAGGTGCTTTTGACTATGTTTGTGAATGTTTGAAAATAAAATTTTATGGTATACAAGGTTAGCTAATAAAGAAATTTGTAAGGATGATTATAAAATTGGAAAGTATGTTCTACAACAACAGTGTCTTTAAAGAAATATATGGTTCCGCTATGGGTGCATCAATTTCCAGCGTAATCGCAGAGCTTGTTTTACTGGATTTGTAAACAGAAATTATATCTAAATTAAATTTTAAATCCGTTTTTTTACAAAGGGTATGTTGACGATTATTTCATTTGTATTCCAAAAGACAAAATTGAATATATTGCAAAACTTTTAACAACTATTACCAAAACTTAAAATGTAATGTTGAAAAAGAAAAGAGCTATCAAACAAACTTTTTGGATCTAACCTTAATTCGTAGTAAAAACAAAATTCTAGCTAAAATTGTGATGAAATTTATAAGAATTTTGTCGACGCTTTTTCATGCGATTTTATAAGACTGAAGCTCTTCTTTTAAGTAATTTTTTTAGCAACGATATTCAAATAATAACGATTTATTAGTTTCACAAAAAAGAAACACTGTGGCAAGAACATATTTCGCAGGGCAAAGTGACAAATTAAATGAATTATCTGGCATTTCTAAATACTAAAAAACACAGGCAACTAGATACTTTACAATTTTTATTTAAAAAACACATAAATGATGCAAAAAAAAAAACGATTGCTTGGCATATTTTGCAAAAACGCGAAAATTTAAAGGTTAATTTATAAATACCAATCGATAGGTAATTAAAAAATATGGCGTCCTATTTAAATTAATCAAGTTATAGCCACTTGAAGTTCTAATTTGATTAATTTTAATTTTTGTACAGCCTGTATAAATTGGCAAGGTTATACAGTCTATAAGTCTACTGCTAGACTTCAGTGTGAACTTCACTTACAAAACTTGAATACTTCTTAAGTATTTGAAACATAAAAATTAGGTTACATTTTCACAAAATTCATTTTTTTTTTTAAAAACCTAAAGGTTTATGTATTATAAACCTTAAGTTTTTTTAAATAATTATAAAACAGACACTTATTTTCATCGTAGAATCCAAAAATGCAATAATATACAGGGGATTATAATTAGAAAATCACAATTTTTGATACTTTTAAAGCTTATAGCACACCCTGAGTAATAATTTTAAAAAGTAATCATATAAATAGTCTCCCATATATCCCAGAAGTGAAACTTTATGAATATTGCATATTTTGGTCACAATATTCCGTACCATATCCTGTGTATATAACTAACAATCTACTGTGTGAAGGTATATATCTGTAAACAAAAAATTACAGATGGATTGAATTTAAAACTAATTCAAACTTTCCATTCTGCATACTATATGAGGGCGTGAAGCTGCTGAACCGCTTCGTTTTTCTGACAGTCGCCTGAATTCTGTATTTCTGTGCCATATGCATTCGTAGTTAAATGTGAAAAAGCAAATTTAAACTTATACTTTTAAAATGTGCATATTTTCGCTTTATTTACCGGAAAATTTCCAGTTTGAATAATACATATTTTTTATTTTTAGTATATTATTTTCCGCGACTGCAGAAATACCAGTTATTCGCGCTGCAGATGATAATCCCCTTCAATTGGTGCTCTTCGGAATAGCGGACATTCCGAGAGAAAACGAATGAATTATCTGGGTGATAAATTTCTATTCGGGCGCGACCTGGAGATCTGAAGTATTTAAAAGGAATATTTATGCCACCGCAGGAATGACGGGTGGAAAAATAGGAAAATAGAAACGTGTATACGTAGGGCGAAAAAAAAAACAAAGGAGAAAAGAAATCGATATATAAAGCACAGTGAGAATTGAAAAGCAGAGGAGACGTGGTGAGAGAGAAACGCCTAGAAGCTGAGCATTCCGTTATGTACACAAAGATGAGACGTATTGTGGCAGTCGGGCAGTCAACGATCTTGCCGCATTGGCACGAAAGCTCGCTTTCCTTCTGACAGGAAAGCGCGCGTCCTTGATCCACACAGCAACACAGCGGAGTTCCGTTATGGCGCCCGCACGCTACGTTGTTGTAGTAGCACTCAAACGTAATGGGAGGAGTGGGGGGATTCTCGTAGTAAAGCGGAGAGTAGGAAATGCGGTCGCTCAGTGCTACTGTTTGACAATTTTATACGTACAATTTTTATTTTTTACTTTTATAAAAATTCTTACATTTCAGTCTTCCTCGTAAAGGTGTCGTAGTAAGAGATCTAAGGTAATGATGTGATTTTTGATATGATGCAACTACAAAAGTCTTAAGACTGAAATGCTCTTCAATAGTATATTAAATTTATACGGAGCGTTTATAAATTAAGTGCCATGCGGGAGATCTTGTATAAGAAGGTTATAATTACGATTAAAGTAAACACAAAGTTTAAAAAGTAAAAATAAAGTTTAAAGAGAAAAATAGTGGATTCTTTGTAGTTAAACAAAATTTAGTTTACACCATTAAAGTTTGAATAAAAACAAGCAGCTACTTGTACCGTGTGAACCCGGATGGAGTTGACAAGAGGAAAAAAATCTTTATTATTGATTTTACGACAAAAAGTCATTCTTTATAAAAAGTTCTGCTTGTCGAGTAGGTAAATTGAAAATCGGAAAACCTAAGATTAAATGTACAGAATGTCCACAAATTAATATAACATGAAAATGCTTCAACAGAAAAGTATCATTTTACTGTTAACAGAAAAAAGTTCTTTAACAACAAAAAAATAGTTAAAATACAAAATTTGAAGCCTAAAGTTTGAGTATTATGATTGTATGTTGGTAAGTTTAATTGAGATACCGTGTTATCTGGAAATTAATGTAGATAATCATAATTAATCTTGGCGATCAAAGGTTGTTGTATTGTCTAATAATATTGAACTGTAAAACGTCATTGATTGTAGATTTGTCATTTTTTTTTCCGTTGGAGTTTAATCAACACGTTTATGTGCGTCTTTTAGAAACTTATCTATTACCGTTTCTAGATAATTTACCGCTAGAAATGCGGGGTAACATTTTCTGGCAACAAGACGGATGCCCTTCTCATGCGACGCTTTTAGTATGGCAGTGGTTGACAGATCAGTTCGGAAAAAGATGGATGGGAAGATTTGGTCCAATAAATTTTCTTGCTAGATCAGCTGACTTGACACCTCTTGATTTTTTTTTTGTGGGGTATTTTAAAGCAAAAAGTTTACGCAACTGACCTGCCGCATGATCGGGAAATACTAGAAGCACGAATACAGGTTGAGGTATGTGTGAAAGTTGGAGGTGGCCTTGTAGAGTAATTTTTGTTGACTTTAATTAATTGAAATTTTGTACTTAAACTACAAAACATGCAATAAATGATACTTTTCTGTTGAAGCATTTTCATGTTATCTTAATTTGTGGACATTCTGTACATTTTCTGTACAATTAAAGTTGTATAATTTTGACGACCTAAGCGTGGCTTACATTAGATCATATCTATCAAATAGGCAGCAGGTGGTTCGCATTAATGGCTCTACTTCTGATAAACTTACACGTGAATTCGGGGTGCCGCAAGGTTCTATATTAGGTCCCCTAATGTTTTTAATTTATATAAATGATGTATTTGTTATATTATATATATTATTAAATAACTTAAATTAAAATTATTAAATTAGACTTATGACTTGTGTAAATACTCTTGTATAGTCAGCACCAATAAATTATATTTATTTATTTAATCTTAGATTTACCCTGCATCTTTGAAAAAACCTTAAACGGCAATGTGTATAGCAATTTTTTAACAAATGAATTGCCAGTGCTCCTCAAAAACGTGCCGTTAAAAACAAGATACCCACATGATGGTTGTCCTGCACATTTTGCTGTACATGTGAGAGAAAAATGTTTCGAAATAAATAAATTGGGAGAGGGTCCGAAATTGCATGGCCGGCTAGATCACCAGACCTGATATGTTTAGATTATTATTATTTTTGGGGAAGGGTGAAAGATAGAGTATTGTTTATCAAAATCGTCCGCAAAGTGGGGAAAAAAATTAAGACAAGAATAAAGCAAACGTGTAGATCCATAAGCAGAAAATAGCTAGTTCGAGTTCATAAGAACTTTGAGGCTAGATTAGAGCGATGCATAGAAAGAAACGGCAGACATTTTGAATAATTTATTTTTATTTAGTTATTTTACTTTAAGTGCAATACATTTTTTATGATTATTGTAATCTATTTCTTTTTAGGTAATAAGTACCATCCTTTTATCTGGCATCTCTAAATTATTGAGTATCATCTATTCCCTTCCACTTAAGCAATAAATGTAAAATATCTTTTATAATGCTCGTATCAACCACAACATTATAACCATGAATCAGGTATGGAAAAATTAGATCTTAATGATGAAGTAAAGTAACATTGCTTTGATGATTCTCAAACCTACTCGTCATTTTCATAGCGCACTGCAAGAAATGTATTAAAATCTTTATAGCCGAGTAAATAATGGTTGATATCTTGAAAACGTATAGTAATAGTTTATTTTTATATTGAATGGTATAATTAGGAATATAATGTTATATTTGAAAAAAAATAATTTCCTAAGGTTAAATGTATTCGAATTGACAATCGATTTATGAACAATCTGTATACAATTTACTGGTTCTTTTGACAGAATTTGGTACGAAGAACTATTTTTCTTGGGTACTAGTAAAATGAGATCATTATCTTCAATGGTTTGCAAAATATGGTACATTTTCGAAAAAGGTGAAAACCTCAAAATCTTGACAAAATCGTAGATATCTCAAAAAACGGTTGAATTTAGGGATACGGAACTTTAATGAAAATTATATTCAAATAATCTGTATAATTCATTGAGATAAGAAAAAACATATGATTCCATTTAAAATAAGTAAATTGCTCTCCACTGTGTGTAATGGAACGTTGACAGTTAAAAATATTTTCGCATGATTCTTTAGGTGGGGTTTTGCTATTAAATTTTTTGTCGCATTAGTCTAGCTGCAATAGATCGCGAGAAACAGATAGTGGACGACTGGTCTGACATACATATCAAGTAAACATAAGATGCATACAACTAAAAAATTACTTTAAAAATTAAAATTAAATAAATACTAATCAAATAAAGAAAATGAGAATTGCATAAACAAAGAAAACTAGCTAAATTTTCTTCGATTGTCCCTTGTCATTTTTTTTTCTTTTAAATACACCATTTCCAACAATTTTCTATACTGTTGCATAAGACACTCCCGTTAATTTCGATGCTCTAACAATTGTCTCTGTTTTAGTCCACAACTTTCACACTTCAAATTATTGTTTGCATTCAGGATTTTCTGCTATGTTTCAGTGCACGAATGATTTGTACAAATTAGTTGGTTGAATGAAAGTGGTGTATTATTTAAAATACCATTAAACACCATTCTTTAATACAATTACAAGTATATATGATCTGTTAAAATTTAATTGTTTAATTTAATTTAGAATAGTGAGATTTAAATTCTAAACAGTGAATTATATTAAATGGAACACAATTATTCTCTACTTACGAAAGGTCCAATTGCTCCTAATACGGCTCATTGCTTCGTTTGTATAATTTCTCGATAAACATCATTAGTCAAATCGTTATATCTCTGGACAGACTATATCAGTAAAATACCATATATTCTATTACAGCAGGTGTACATACTGCTTGTATTTTATTATTGTTATAATATGAATATAAGCTCAAGTTATCACATTATATATGCGTGTTATCCCTCACTGACCATTAGTAACAGTACTTTCTTTACTTTTTACAATCCCGATTTTCTTTCAGTTCTGGCATTCTGCCCAACGCTGGTAATAACAACAACACATTTCTAGATTTGAAACGTAATATTTTTACCGTATGTGATCCAAGGACCTTGAAAACTTTTTTATTAATTACATACGTCATTCTTCGCCTCTTTATTTTATCTTGGCCGACCATAATCAGAACACTAAGTGATCTGTAATTTAACACACAGCAGCTTTTCTTAAATTAAATGTTCAAGCACCGCCACAACGAACTATAAAGTGATGAGAAATTTCGCCATTGCAATCCGCGTGCAAGCTGAAATTTTTATAGCGCAAAGTGTGCTGACAAACGCGACGGAATCGCATTCTTCTTAACGGGACAAATAAACCAAAAAGTCGCAGACAACGTGTAAGGAAGCTTTTGTTAACTTTATCTCGAGTTTCCCAAGGCCCTCCTTGTCGACTCATTTCACACTAAAGGATGTCACCGTGAATAATAGAAACTATTCCCAGTTCAGCGTACAGACAGTAGGTGAAACCTGCAGTGGCGTACAAATGATGTTCTGGTTTAAGCGATAAAGACGATGTCTAAAATAGCTTTAGTTTAGTTTGATGGATGGGAAGCTGAAATTTTATCTCGGTGGAATTTACTATTTATTGTTTCCTATTAATTTCTTTAATCGCCTTTTTAACAGGCGTGATATTAGAGATTCTAAATACATTAAATAGAGAAACATACACACAACTGTTGCTATTCACAAACGTGCATGTTTCGTCTTCTTCAAAGCTTATAATTTTCAGCCGACGACATTCCTATATAACACACAAGGCGTATATATAGCTAAATGATGTAAATAATACTATTTGAGTATACAGAGTGTTCCGCGAGGTAACCAACAAATTTACATAATTTGCTCTTGAAACACCATTAGAATGAAATGGCTTCAAATGTTCTTCCTATGGACTCTCATGATATTTTGTAATTTTTTGGTGATAATCAAATAACTCCTACTTGTTTTTGGTCACATTTAGTTATCATTTTTAATGTTGTTTTTTCCACCTTTTTGATTGTGTTTTCAATGTTAGACACTTATTTTGTACGTTTGCATTGTTTAGTGAAATGTTCTTTAGTGGAGTTGACTTTTAGTTTAATCATGAATTCACATTAAATTAATGGACCATTTCTATCCAAGAACGCATGGAATTAGTGACTTTGTGTTATGAGAATGAGAGATGTGCAAGAACTACAGCTCGCTTATTCAACAAAAATCATGCAGGCCAAAATGTGCGACACAAGTGCGTAGTAGAATTAATCCAAAAAAATACGGAATCGACATTTTTATTGGGTTGTCAATAATGGCATTATCAACGTCGCAGTCTTAAGCTATGTTCTGACTAGCAAACATTTTGCTGCAAATTGATTGCAGCAAACCATTTTTGCAAGTGTGAACTGCTCAAAAAACATATTGCAGCAAAAAGATGTTGGTGCGAGTTATTGCAGCAATATATCTTGCGTAGGTGTGAACAGATAACTTTTGATTGCTCGTACTGTTTGCATGCTTGCGACGGTCGATTGCACGTGTCAGTCGCAAGAAAGTGTTTGCACGAGATGGCCAAATTTGCGTGGACAAAAGAATTGACCCAAAAATTAATAGCAATTTATGAATCTAATCCCGAATTATTGGAGGTATCAAATGTGGATTACAAAAATTGCAATAGGAAACAAAGCATTATTGAAACGATACCAAAAGAGCTAAATATTTGTGAAAATTAAATACAAAAAAAAATCCATAATCTACGCACACAATTCCTATAGGAAGTGCGACGTATTAAAAAGGAAAAAAAGTGGACAGGGAACTAGTGATAATTGCGAAAGTAAATAGGAATTTTTTAAATTATTAAAATTTATTTCTACAAACGGAATGCTCATCAACTATAAACAATCTGGTAAGTTGGTGGTTGTAAACAAGTATTAATTAAGTAAATTGAATGTGTTGGTATTGTTAGTAAACTTCTCCTTGTAGATAGAAAATAATCTCTGAACTCATCGCGAACATCTTCTGCTATGATTCCAATGAAATTTACAAAACTGCGGGCATCTTCATTTCTCAGTTCTTATAGAAGTTTATCATGGAAACCCAATTCGTTTCTTTGAAGTATCCATTCTCTTACCCATATTTTCCTTTTCTTATTTTTACTTGTTTTATTCTTTTTCCTTTTTAACAAAAGCATTACTACCGCAGCAGCGATTCCTTTCACAGATGACATATCAACTTAACTGTTAGAAGTTTCAAATCAAACTGATTCAAGAAACATGTGCCAATGTCAATAGCTACTCAATATTTTGCAGCAAGTAGGGCCACAGAAATTTGCATAAGTCGTGCAATTCACTTGCAAACAACAATTTGCATTTATTTTTTTGCACAAGTGTGAACAGAGCTGCAAATATTTGCCGCAAATGTTTGCGCAAATTGTTTGCTAGTCAGAACAAGGCTTTAAGTCAGGTCGCAGTGCTTGAAAATGCGACGTCGATACAACAGGTATTAGGAGTAAGCCGTTCATCAGTTTGTAGAGTAAGAATAAGAAGTTCAAATTTCATTACTTCAAAATTACACTTTTACCCGAACTGAATGAGGATGTTTTTAATAGGAGGTTGTGAATTTTGTAAATTATTGACCGAGCGTCTCAACAATAATCGAAACTTATTACATAATATCTGTTTTTCCGACGAATCATCTTTTGGACCAATACTGGGACCCGTCTTGTTTCTTGTGTATATAAACGACCTGCCTATTAATATTGAGAATATTAACATGTGTTTGTACGCTGATGATACGTCTTTGCTTGTGTACGGATCGGATTTGCCAGAACAAAAGACAAAATCTAAGGAAGCGGTAGAAGCAGCGTGTGGTTGATTTGCTGCTAACAAATTAAAAGTGAATGGGTCCGAAATGCAAAATATTATACTGTAACGAGCGCCATTTTTTAAACTGGCGGTTTCGATAGGCGCCCCTAGATGACGCTACCATAGCGGAAGAAAGGACTACGTACGAGGTTCCAAAGAGGAACGACAGAGGGCAGTACCGGGTCGAAGATTCGTGATTATTCTCCTGAATCTAGAAGCACGCCCTAGATGTTTCCCGAACAATCTCGTAGTCCCGGCGCCAGATATAAAATAAGCCGTGGTTATTGGTCAGTTAGTCAGTCGATACGAGTTGAATAGTGCGGATAGCAAGTGGAAATAAATACGAGCGAATTAGTGCGTGTAATATAAATATCGGTGGAAATAAATCTTTTACATAAATTAAGATATTAGTAATTAAATGATTTAATTAATAGTAAGTAGTGAGTGATTTAATTTTAGTGTTATTTAATAGATTTTAAGTAGTAAGTGTAAGTGCGTTAATAAATCAAGTTAATTTAAATATATTGCCTGTGTATTTTTATAAACTCCGACAACGTTTTAAGAATAGAAAAACGTTACAATACATACCACACTGAAGTTTGGGCTGCAACCGGAAGTCGAGTTTCTGGGTTTAACACTGGAAACCAAATTACAATGAGCATCATATATCGAAAAACTAGATTTCTAGACTGTCATTTGCGTTGTATGGACTTGGAAGGCTGGGGACGGTCTCAACACATAGGACCACTAGAATGACGTATTTTTCCACTTTTCACGCATTACTGTATCATGGAATAATCATCTAGGGAGTGGCGAGCGAAGCCCAAAAAGTGATCATTCTTAAAAAGACGGCAGTAAGATGTCTCCGTGAGCTAAAGTTCAATGAAACGTGCAGAGGACATTCTTAGCTTAGCGTCCATGTTCACATTGCAAGTCGTTACGTTCGTTCATAGTAACTAACACATGCCCACACATAACGGGTACAACCACAACTATTCCACTCGTACCCGAACATCAGGGTATCAACTACTGAAAACTCGACCAACTACTGGGGCGCAAAACTCTGCAGCCACCTGTCGACTGAAACGAAAAAGTTACCAACCCCAAAATTCAGTTGATTCAGAATAAACCTCAGCTACATACATCAACCAACGACAGGTTGACCATTATTATTGTTGTTGACTCCTTAATGTTTAACTGTCTGGATTTGTGCAATATTAATATAATTTTGTACGCCGACCAATTCTTATCAAGATACTTTGTTGTTTTCTTTTTTTTTTTCGAAACACTTTGACAATGTAATATACTACAGATTTTAATATTAAGATACAAAAAGATTTTTTCCTTTAAGATTTATATTTAATTTAATTTTAAAAGAATTTTAGTGGTATAGAATATCATCGTCCTTCGTTCTGCATCTTTTCCGAAAATAAATTGCGTCATCTTTGGGTATGTAATATATTTCACATCATTTTTACAAGAAAAAAGAAACAATATATGTTATAGTTTTAAAAACATTTACAAAAATCGTAAATCATTAAAAAAATCTCTTACAAGAATAATGATTAACGTACGGCTGCTTCTATAACAATTATTATAGTGGTGAGAACCATAAAAATGAAATACGTTTATTTAAAATTTTATAATGACAGCGCCTACGTAAGCGCCGGCTATAAAATCTTCGCTCTGTAATGAGTTATTGTTCCTAGTCGTATCTGCCGTTCATCTATGCATCCAAACTTGTCTACCATTAGGCAACGTTTATAAATTATCTGGGCGGATGATACGATAGTGCAAAATATACGTTTTACATACAGTACGTATTTCGAACGCACGTAGATAAGTCACTCATGCATATTTAGCAGCCGATAAATACGGCGACGGTCAAGATCGTTGTGAAATATCTCACGAATTTTTGGTTTAAGAGGCGCACCACAGCTTGCGCAATGTTCCAACAAACGATGACATTAATATCTTTTAGCTGGTGTCTCGTCCAGTGATATGCTGTGGGAGAAATGTGTGTCGTTTAACTGACATGACAATTACTTATGGAGCATATACTTGACAAATACGGCTATCAACAAGTTCCTTCTGCATTTTATGCAAATTTCAATGAACGCGATCTATATTTGGAAAATTGTAATTTAGGGAAGGAAAGTTTTGTGAAACATAGTTTGCATAATCAGTAGTTTATAAGTGCAAATATAGGTATACATTGATATATCGTAACTTATAGCCGTCATAACAGACATTGAAACAGAGAGAATAATCCAACTTTTCAATTCTTTTCTTTTTCAGACGTTTTGACACTTTCAGTCATCTTTATCGAATCACAAACACATCATCTTACAATAATAACATAAATAAAATAACCAAAAATAGAAAACTAATGTTTCAATGAAAGCCATGTAATTAGAACATTTAAATTCTTCATTTTAGAAAGACAGATTGAAACTAGTCTAGGTCTAGTTTTTTCGCTTTTACAGCAAGTGCAGACTATGACTACAATGTTCACACTCAGAATGGCCAAGGAAGGTATGATTAGGCATAGGCCTCAATCTCCTGACGGTGATCAAACCTGGGACATGGCCCGGGATGACATGTCAAAAAAAATCAGCTTTGTGAAGGAATTCATCACAAAGCTTAGCAACAAGAGCGAATGGGATCATAATACCATCTTGAAATTGAATAGAAATGGCATCAAATGGTACACTGATGGCTCCAAAACAGCAGAGGGAACTGGAATAGAAATATATGGACCTAGAACCAAATATTTCGAAAGCTTGGGAGAATATCCAACTATATTTCAGGCGGAAATACACGCTATTGAAAGATGCGTCCAGTTCAATATTGATAGAAATCATCGCAAGCAGGAGATTATCATCATGTCTGATAGTCAAGCAGTGATCAAGGCGCTGAGCTCATATGAAATCAGTTCCAAGATGGTCTGGGAATGCCTAGGGAAATTAAATGAGCTAGGCAAAAGGAATAAAGTAACCCTCCTGTGGGTTGCAGGTCACACAGGAGTAGAAGGAAACGAAATAATAGATAATCTCCCAAAAAAAGGGTCTGGAATACCTTTTGCGAACCGTTTTGCGGGTTAAGTAGCAGTACAATACTGAAGAAACTGAAAACAGAAATGGAGCGGAGAAAATCCAGTTACTGGAAAAATCTCCAGGGAATGAGGCAAAGTAAAATTCTTCTGGGAACCTATAACCAGAAGAGGTTTACAAAATGCATCAACCTAAGTAAGAGCAACGTTCGCATATTAACAGGAATACCTTCAGATCATTGTAAACTGAAAGGACACCTGAGCAAGCTTGGATTCGAAAAGGAATCTGAATGTGGATTTTGTGGGGAACAGAATGAAACACCAATCCATCTCCTCTCAAATTGCGTTGTACTGTGCAAGGGCGTTGCACCTGGGAGCATGTGAAATCGAAGAGGGAGACTTACCTAGCCTGGGGCCTTTCTGAAAGGAATAGGACTGGAAGGCCAGGTGTAAAGCAGCAAGAATAGGGGACACAATAGATCTTTTAGGTCGCAGTGTAACATCACCCTTCCATTTATATACATACATACATGGCTACAATGTTCAATACACATCGGACGATTCGTGAATTAGGCCACTAGACAGTATTACGTTTGTGCTGCATATTCTGAAGAATCGCCAGGGAATAAGGAAAAATGCATTGCAGCAGATTTCCCACAGGTTGATGGAAATGCAAAAATTTAAGTGGAGTGTTATGGTCGTGAAGGAAACGTTTCCTTAGGTATAAGATTTAGGTCAAATCTTACGAATCCAAACTTGAGTACTAATCCTGTGAATTGTGTCATTCTGGGTCATCACGTCCAACAAAACTCTGTCCTACCCCACCAATGTGAAAGTTTAGTGATTCTTGAGTACGCACATGCCGTGTCGCTACAACAGACTGTTAATGCACACTATTTCCTTCAGGTTTTGAAGCACAACATGAAACTGCCGTTGCAAAGAAAGGGACCGTACTTTTTTGCAAAATAATGCAGAATAATGCTAGGGAGCACATTGTTCGTCTTGTACTTGATCTGTATAATCTGGGGTTGGAAAGTACTTTTCTATTCTCCATATTCAGCAGATTTAAGCCCCTGTGGCTTTGGCTTAATCAATGGCGAAGGGAACCACTTCGTGACACTGAATTCCGGATTGTTCCCGAGATTATGCAATCAACAGAACAAATACTGCCAAAGATATATTACGACTTCGACATCCCTGGCAACGAGTTGTTGACAACGCTGGTGGCTATATTGAAAAACCGTCGTAGTTTGACACAAATATGGTGACACAAACAAAAAGTTGCTACTATTGAGTCCCGCGCACAATTAATTTTTGAAATGTGAAGCCTTGTTCCTTCGAAAGCAGTTTCTAAAATATACAAAGTCATTCAATTAAAGCCCTTGTTTAGAGCACTCAGTCTTTCCTTATTATAAATTTTATGATACTCAACAACGTTCTAAAAAAAAAGGAACAATAAAGCGAAGCACGACGCGACATCAAAAGGAAAGGAGTGTCAACTATGAAGGTTCCATTATAATCATTTAATTACTTGTTTATTACATCGTTAGACAATTTGAATCATTTACTTGTTAATATTATTTCGTATTAATTGTTAATTATTACAATATCTTGAATGTATAGGTGAAGTAAGATGACCTATTAAACAGGTAAATCTCAGTATCTTTACAGTGTAATCCTCAATATAAAGCAAGTACTAAAAACATTATATCGAAATATTATTAGGAAACTTCGACAAATATTTAATATATACAGAGTACGTTCTATTAAGGAAAAATCATTTTTTTATGAAAGTTTTGCTACGTTGGCATTGAATCAGAAAAAAGTAAAATTTGTTTCTTAATATTATGTTGACAATTAGGAAGATTTTTAGCAAAACCCTAGCATCTTAGATTCTGGACAAATCTTATGTTTATCACGAATTTACTTTTATTGCCAGTGAATCAGAGAATGATGAAATATGAAAATATTGATGGAAGAATAATTAAAATAGTTCAGTTCTTTCTATTCGAATTTATTTAATATCATGTGTTTCGATCTGTGATGGCATGTTGCATGCTGCATGTGAAACGTCTAGGAATATTAAATAAATTCGAATGGTTATTAACATCCTCTTTTTTTGTATAAAAGAACTACCGCAGCTAACTTTAACAGCTCGTCCTACAAAAATTCCGTATTCTAGACTTAGGTTGATTAATTTAGTCAACGAAACTATTACTTGATCTTATACCAGTTTTAATATATTTGCATTAAGGCCATAAATATCTGCTGTACCTGAAGTAGTAAATCAATAGCAGCACGTCCAATCATCGACATTAATATTTAGCACCATCAAAGCGTCGAGCCATTCGTTTGAGTGCTAAATAATAATGTCATACATTACTATATGAAACATTTAAAAAATTAAAGGAATTAATAGTAGATTCTACATTCCGGATATTATTAACGAATATGTATAAATAAGATTCGTTTGCTGGGCATTTATACGTAATACTGAATACTACACATGCGATAAATTATTGACATTTATAATACTCAATGATTGAATCCAATTTTGTTAAGCAATCTAGCGCAAGCTTTTCATAATCGTTTAAGGTATTGTTTAGAACGAGAAGGCAGTCACTTCAAACAATTACTTTAAAATGTTTTTGTTTATTCAATAATTTTGTTGTCAACAGTTAGTGATATTACAAAATTTTTCAAAATAAATTGTACCTGTGTTATTACCTAAAACTATTTGGGTGTATGTTGGCGCGGTGTATGTGAACTGTTAACGCATCGCAAAAGCATTATTTGGAGTAGGTTCATAGCCGAATAAGTTCGCTAATTTTGGCACCAGCGGCATTTATAATCGCGGTAGTGTTTTTTTTTTGTATGATTTCCAAGAAAATTAAACATTTTAATCTCCACTAAAATTTGTATTAAAAGGATTCATTAATGTGTCATATGTTTAGTTTTTTTATTTATTACAGTCTTATTTTCACATTGTTCTGTAATGCTATCACAGTAAATATTAGTAAAACCATTTGCTGGCAGTGTGAAATAGTTATGAAATCTGCGCCTACAATAGACTGTTAATTTTTGCTACTTCTCAATATTCTCAAATTTAAACTTTATTATTTCGAAAAATACTGATCCTGCAAACAGCAGTGAACTTTTCCTGCAATGGCTAACATTAGATGATTTAACCTGTATGTTAGAGTTCACTTGTTTATATTACTTATTCTTACAAAATCGTTAGTACTACGTTGTGTAAGTATTTTGACTTCTCTTTATGTTGGAGCCATAAAACTCTTTATTTCAAACGTATAAAGCATAAATGTTAAATCTGTGAACAGTTGCAGATAATGTATTGTTTTTCAAGTAAAAAGCAAAGTAAAATTGTAATGACATAGTTGTTAACCCTATTATAATAAAAGATGGATCTCTGATGGATGCTGAAAATAAAATGACAAAAACAGTGACAACAAAGAAAATACATTTTCAATGAAAATATAGAGATATAAATACAATCAAATTGTTAACAAAAAACCAATAAGCTAATTAATTAAATAAATCAAACAGACCTGATTGCGAATGATATTGAATAATCTCCAATATCCTGACAATCCGGCAACCTTATTTTTTGTCAGATGTTATTTTTTCGGATGATTTTAATTAATTCTTTTGTAAACAGTATCCTCAGTCCGGCGACATGCTCAATTTCGCAAATGGGAGATGAATTAATTAATAAAGCCTTTAAATCCCTAGTTTTTTTTTTCCGCGAAGTTTCTTTAGGCGAATGATTGAATGCGCCAATTTAATTAACTAATTAACAAAGAAAGAAATACGAATTTATTTGCAAGCAGTCGTCGTCAATCGAGGGAAATCCGGCTGTATAATTCTACGCTTCTCAAACACGTGTTGACAGGACCAGAGCGACCCGGTTTGTGATAACGCGAAAAGTGATTGATTATAGTTGGCGTGCAGGGTTGGCGATCTAGCTGGGGGAATTATGTACATATTTGCAGGAGAAGTGTGGCTATTTGTATTTTTGAAGTGATCAATAAATGCCTTAACTTGGTGTGTGGAGGAATCCCAACGTATCGTAGCTGCAATACTTTATTGGTTTTCTTTACGGTCTTAACATCAAACTGATTGCTACAGAGATTTATTGACATATAGCGCTATGCTTAACCACACATTTTTAAACTGGTTTTGTCGTTACTTAGTAAGTATTTAAACTGATTGAAATATTTATCATTCCAATTCAAACTGTCTGCAACAATAGTGCATGACTGGTTGCATTATGAAATGTAGAATACTGGAAAGAATGAATATTTTAAACAATACCAATCTAAAACACTACGGATGAATAAATTAATATAATACCTACCCTAATCTAAGTAGTGTAATAAGTGCAACAAGTATTGTTCATTAGGCCAATTATGTATTTTTCTTCTTGTTTTTGTTTATAGTCCCCTTAAATTAGTTACTTTACTGATAATACTCGTTGCTAGGACAAGTTCATTTACAATACCCTGTTGAATTTCAAAAGCACTACTTCCTCTTTGTTCGCCATATGAGACAGACCTATTTTGCATTGGCAGAGGCAATTTAGCGTCACATGCTTGATGATTTGTAACACCTCCAAATGCATTATTATAAATATCATCAAGCATATCATCCTGGGGGCCTTTATCTATGGCTGATTTCCTAAATTACTCCTCTCGAAGTCATGCAGAACGCCCGCTTTGCCCAATATTACCTTCGATTTTGGAACCCTTGGGATATTGGATCATATCCTGGAACGCTTTCAGTAAACATTGAGAGAATCTGAGAGAGCTTATTCCAATAGGAGATAAGTAGACTTCAGGTACTTAGAAAATTTCCAATTAAACCACGTAAATTACCCTAGAAACCTTAAATAATTTTCAATTTGCTATTTATGATGATAGTGAGCAAAGAGCACTTTCATTGATTGCAGACCAATTTCTTTATTTAATTCAACTTTGGTTATTAAAAAGACTTTATGAAGAGACACTAAAATTAAAAAAAACATTAGCGAAATCTTTGACAACAATTCTCTTACTGATAAAGGGAGTTATGGTTTACCACGACAATATACATACAAAATACACTCATCAACCAAAAAATACTAAAATACGCCCATTAAAGTGGAAGCAGACACTCGACAACAGTTCCTATTGGCGTTTTTGCCATCTATCGAAGCGTAATTGATGTTCACATTTCTTTTAGGAACAAAAAAAATGTCTGTGGGATATCTAGAAACGATTTAAATTCAGACTTGTTTGCACAATGAATATACATGTTCATGAAAATTATAACAAATGCTGTATGTTATATTTGATAAAAACAGTAAAAGATTTATAGACTTAAAATGTAGATTATGTGTCAGAGAAAACTATTCTTTTTGGATTCATATAAAATTCGCTTTATTGTAGAATTCCTTACTTGTTGATAACAATAAAACTAGGGTTAGAAATCCAAGGTATATTGTATTTTCAGAAAATAGAAATATTTTAAGTTTTATTGAAAAACTCTTTTTTCTAGGAGATGCTTTCTAATTTTGTTTTTTTAACTTATCATTTTTGCGATTACACCTTCCACTAAACATGTATATATCCTAATACTGGGCTATGCGAGATAAGAATAAGATAAGCTGAACCCTGCTCTGGCGCCTCCACCAAAATTTGTAACCTGAACATTTCCACATAGTAGCTAAAATAATGCAGTCTACCGCTTTGGAAATGTATAGTATCGTAGCTAGTCATAAAAAATAAGATATTAAAAGTAAAATCTATTAAAGTATAAGATGCAATAGAAATATTTAAAAAAATGTTGGAACGTAAATTTGATATGAAAATTATTTTTGATAATCGTTATTATTCTAATAGAGCACTTTGTCTAGTAAATACTTACTAGGAAGTACACTGAAATACTTCTTATATTCGAGTGGTTTTATTCTTTTAATTCACTTATCAAAGCCTCTTCTGCCTCTTTTTATAATTATTATATGCTTTGACATTCTTGACCAATCAATTGTTAAGTTTGAAACTCCTGAGGTAGGGGCCCACTCTTTAATTAAATATTTAAGTATATGTCATACTATTCCTATATTTTTCAGTTATTTTTTTTTCAATCGACAATCATTCCGTTTAACGTCGTTACAGATTATCATGATTTTAATTTCTAACGACATTAAACGGAATGATTGTTATTAAAAAAAAGGTAATAAGTTTAACAAAGATGAAAACCATCGAAATGTCAATAATTAATTGTATGACATATGTATAAATATTTAATTAAAGAAGTGAGCCACTGCCCCACGAATTTTATTTCAAATTTATAATCATTATTGTACAGAGCCTTTGGCGAAACCTTTTAGGTCGATTTTGTTACGATGAATGACCAAATGGCCAATACGTCACATTCTGAGTTTGTATTTAAATTTACCGTCGATTTATTTTATTACATTTAATTAGAGAGGTACTTTATTACTTTGGTATGAATTATTAGGGAAGCCTAACATTTATCTAATCAGTTGAAACAAAAAAAAAAGAGTGTCGGATTTTGAAAAAGGTAATGTAATTCTTAGTTGTTTTTACCGATTTTAATATATCTATTCTTCATTAGATGAACTTTTATTAAGCTTGGTATATGGAATTTTGTTTTTTTTTTGCAAAAATTCTATTCTGGATATTACGTTCTTGTACCGTAACACAGAATGCTGCGTAGCCATCCAAAAAATTGTTTGCATTTCATCACAATGCAATATGCTACATACATATGTAGGATTGACAGAATTTATTTAACCAACGGAATCACTAGAATTCCTGATATTGCACGCTACGTGTTTTCCACATATATGACCGTCCAATATTAAACAGCTTGTAGCGAATGACAACTACCGGATCGATTGCAGTGCTTTGGCCGAATAGGTGACAATCGTCATATATATTATAGAATAATTACTTTTTCATTTCCACTGTTTTCAGTTTTACCGGTTCAATACACTGAACGTTCGTTCGTACCAGATTTATTACTAGTAAAATCGATTAATCGACTAGTATTAACCGCGGTATGTATATCTTTTTTTATTGGTATTGAAAGTTCGGCACCGCAGTTGGTATGTGAACTAGTGTAGCGGTTAGTATTGAAATATAGAGGGCTTTTTCATGTTTCTGCCGTTGCATTAGTATCTTTGTGGGATATAATCCTGAATTCGCATTTAAGTTAAATGTAACATTGCTGAATGGATATTTTGAGGAAAAAGGAAAATATTTTTACTAGAAAATATTTATTTATAAAAAAAATCTTCAGTTCATGAAGTGTATAGGCCTCAAAAATCTAGGTTATCACGTAAAGCGGTCAAAATTGATAATAAAACTTTTCTTATGGACGAGCTATTCCATGTATCCCTTAACCAAATGGATTTCTTTTTTTCTTTATTTATAAGTATGAGGACGAGTAGTTAATTACTCTTGCTTTAGATGTTTTTGAGGAGTTCATGTTGTACACTGTCATTGATTTTAAATTTGTAAATAAACTCAACTTTATGCGCGTGTTATAGTCTGTTCGTTCTTTGAGTAATACTATATTTTGTGCACTAAGCTGATAATTTTAGCGTAATTCCAAAAAAAAAGAAGTTTTATTCAATTTTGATCGCTTTGTCTGATAATCTTTTTCAGATAACTAAAGCTGTTCCATCGATGCAAATATAATAAGAACTGATACCATGGATCATAGGGAAATTATTTAGTTAGAGTAGGAATCGTTGCAATTGTTATGCAATCATACAGTGCTTAGAATAAGAAGCCTCGTGTAGTATCTTGAGGTAAAGCACATAATAATTTAGATGTTCATAAATAGTGTAGTTTAAAAAAAAACCCTCTTAATTCTACATAAATATGATTTCAAGTTACCGTGACCCATCATTAAATGTACCGCCTGATACAACAAACTAATCCCCATTTCCTTAAAACGCTAATTGATGAAAACCTTCAAACCCTATTCTATTCACGTCTCTACAAAGTTTAAGTTCTCCCAAATATAAATCTACTGGAATATACCCGAAATCACGCACGCCGCGTCGGCTGAAATAAATGAATACGCGTTCGCAACCATCTTCGCGCCCCGACAATTTTTTCTTTGTTTCTTTTTTCATTTTCTGCAGAGTCTCTGAAAATAGTATTCGCCGCGTTATCATTTAAACGCTACATAAAAAGGGTATCCAAATATAGTCCATGAATAAATGATCGAATAGTTGCGATATTATTATAGCGATCCATTTACGTACTTTCCTAGCGAGCATATTTTCTTTACTCATACATAGTGTGGAGGACACGCATGCATGTTTGGTTACAGCTGTCTTATTTAAGAAGCAAGTTACTGTGCACCCATGACACATTGAAAGTTACCGATCTGAAGGGAAAAGGTGGCAATATCTTTTATCAGATTTAGTGTAAATGAACAGTTGTGAGGAAAATAGAATGCTTTACATCCAGGGATTTCGATTCCCTCAACAATATTCGTTTATATTAACTCCAATGAAAGATATTGCTGCTTCATTTCTTTCAAGGCGCTAATATCACGGCTGTACGTACTGCTATGAACTGGGCACCCCCGGGTGTTTCGAGAAGATTTAAATGTGATATTTTTATTTATTCCTAATCAGCCTTGTCAAAACAATGTCAGAGTTTCCACTATTCTAAGTTTTATTAAGAATTTTGAATTAATTGTTTGTTTCATTTCTTTTGGCCAGTTGTATATATTTAAAATCATTTATTTGTACATTTTGCGTACTCCCGTATTGTATAGTATATTTGTTAGAGTTTTTCTTAGAGTTGCGTTCTGCGTTCAACGCACGAGTTGTATATTTCATATATATGCGGGAGGCCTTGAAAAGGGCAAGCAGTTCGTTGAAAGTTGCCCGTAAGTAATGTTGTTTTTTTTTTTTATTATTGCCGTTGAGGTAATTCATTTTTAATTTTAATGTTGCTCGGTTATTTGTTTGATTAGCTTTCAAGGAACTCCTAATTAATTATTGCTGTATGTTTAATTTGTACACATTTTGGATGTTAGATCAGTAATTATTGTAAAACGTTCTAGAGGATTCCGCGAAAGTGTGTTAAATTATCCGTTTTCTTATTAATTGTTTTGTATTTTTGTTAATCACCTCGGGGAAGGTGAAGTGAAGCTTTGAGCTATTAAATTTTAAATTTCAATGTAATTTGTATCTTTTTCTCCACGTGTAAATTATAGTTTAGATTTCATGACCGCGTGGATGATTTTTTTTTTATGAAATTCCTTCTAGAACGAATCTCCATTTTGTTTGTTAAAGATTTTAAATCGTCCTTTGTCATATTAAATTCTTGCAGTTTTTGTTTGTCCAGAATCTAAATTCCAGGTTCATTTTCTGCATCATCATTAATTGTAATTAAATGTTTTTTTTTTTCTTTTTTTTTTAAAAATAAAATTAATGATTGTAAATATCATTTTAAAATCACTAGTTCTTTTATTTTGAATCTGCCATTTCAATTATTGGGAATTTTAAAAGAAAGTCAAATTTTACAATCGCCCACTTTAACTTTTTTAGAAGCTACCTTGAGATTTAAGTATCTCTGGCACCCTTTTGAATTCATTTTTGCTGAGCTAGCTAAATTAATTTTGTAATTTTTAATTTCTCTTAAATTTTATGCTTGGACCATCAGTTCACAGCATAATTTATGGCGACCAACGTGCGAGGCACGACATTATTGCATTTTTTTTAATTGTAAATTCTCATGCAGTTTTTGAGCATATATTTATGGCAATCCCAATGTGCGAAGCATGATATGATTGTAATTGTAATTAGTAAGGTTAGGATCCCGTGTTTTGAATTTGTGAGAATTTCTCGTTGCGTTGACAAGGCTGACCGTGTGCGTTTTATAAACTTTTTATGTACACCGCTGCGAGTATGAAGATGGACAGGACCACGAGGGATCAGGAAGTGGACGTTCCTGGAGACCAGAGTTGGCGGAGCCAAGGAACTCATGGCAGGAAGGAGTCGGTTGTGGCAGGACAAAAGGGAAGGATCGACGAAAAGGAAATTGTGGCAGGAACAAAGGGAAGGATGGACGAAAAGGATATTCAGGGAGACAGTTTTAAGGAAAGTATTAATAGTATGTATGAGATGATGGCAATGATGAAACAAATGATACAGAATTATGACAGAAGTATTGAGAAAATGGATGGATGTTTGAAAAAAGATTACCGTGTTGTTGATAAAGAAAAGAAAGAGATTCAGACGGAAGGGGATAAAATCAATCGGGGTTCAGATACTTCTAATGAGGAGAAGTTGATGATAATGCTGTTAAATTGAGTAAAGAAAGGGAATAAAGTTGATGAAGTTGTTGATGATTTAGATAAAAAGGGAGATAAAGTGATGAAGTTGTTGATATTTAGATAAGAAAGGGAAGATAAAGTTGATGAAATGTTGATGTTTGAATAAAGAAAGGGAAGAGAAAGTTGTTGATGATTTAGGTAGAGAAAGGGAAAATAATATTATAGTTTAGGTAGAGAAGAGGAAATGATGATGAAATGTTGATGATGAAATTGATGATGTTGAAATATGGAAAATTATGATGAAAATGTTGATGATGAAAGGATGATGAAAAATGAAATATTGTGAGGATAGTTTTAAGTTTGAAATACAAGGTTGCGGAAAAGTTAGAGGTGATGATATACAAGGTAGCGAAAAAGTTGTTGGAGATATTGGATCCGAAGAGGATATCGAGGTTGAGGTTTTTGGTGAGTTAGAGGTAGAGAAAGAAGAAATCAACAATTCCCAAGAAGAATTCCCAGAAGTAATCAACAATTCCCAAGAAGAATTCCCAGAAGTAATCAACAATTCCCAAGAAGAATTCCCAGAAGTAGTCAACTATTCCCAAGGAGAATTCCCAGAAGTTATCAATTCCCACATCGAATCCCCAGATGTCGAAAATCAAATTGAAAGCAATCATAATGAGAAGAATGAAGTTGAAATCAATTCGAATGAGAAGTTTGAAGTTGAAGTCAAGGAATTTTCAACCAGCATGTATCCTTCGAAAATAAGTTGCCCATTATTGTCGTTGATGCCGAACACTCTCTTCAGATCAAGTCAAACCCTGTCAAATTTAAGAATCCCATTCCTGAAGCCATGTTGGAGCACAATTTAAAAGAATGTTTCTATTTTTCGAGTTATCCTTCTGGAGTTACAAGCGAGAGGTACATCCATGGAGTGAAGAAGTTCTTCATGTGCAGACCCACCCACTGCCACACCGACTGCCACATCGCTGCATCGACTGCTATGCCGATTGCCGTTGGAAACTGGATCAACCGGATGTATGTTGGACTCTCCCACCACGATCGCGGTAGTTTTCATCACCCGAAGTGACGTTTTCACCCCTGTGTGCGGAGATACGTATTGTTTGTTTAGTGCGAGAACTTCAGAATATTAATTTTCGTGTGCGTACAATTTTTAAGGAGAAACACTCTATTTTCGTTGAAACTTTCGTTTTCCCTTAACAATGGGAGATGTGCTATGGACTGGCACCCCGGGTTTCGGAAATTTAATGTGTATTTTTATTTATTCTAATCAGCCTTGTCAAAAAATGTCAGAGTTCCACTATTCTAAGTTTATTAAGAATTTGAATAATTGTTTGTTTCATTCTTTGGCAGTTGTATATATTTAAAATCATTTATTTGTACATTTTGCGTACTCCCGTATTGTATAGTTTATTTGTTAGAGTTTTTCTTAGAGTGCGTTCTGCGTTCAACGCACGAGTTGTATATTTCATATATGCGGGAGGCCTTGAAAGGGCAAGCAGTTCGTTGAAGTTGCCCGTAAGTAATGTTGTTTTTTTTTTTTATTATCCGTTGAGTGAATTCATTTTTAATTTTTAATGTTGCTCGGTATTTGTTTGATTACTTCAAGGAACTCCTAATTAATTATTGCTGTATTTTAATTGTGTACACATTTGGATGTTAGATCAGTATTATTGTAAAAACGTTCTAGAGGATTCCGCGAAAGTGTGTTAAATTATCCGTTTTCTTATTAATTGTTTTGTATTTTGTTAATCACCTCGGGAAGGTGAAGTGAAGCTTTGAGCTATTAAATTTAAATTTCAATGTAATTTGTATCTTTTTCTCCACGTGTAAATTATAGTTTAATTCATGACCGCGTGATGATTTTTTTTTTATGAAATTCTTCTAGAACGATCTTCCATTTGTTGTTAAAGGATTTTAAATCGTCCTTTGTCATATTAAATTCTTGCAGTTTTTGTTTGTCCAGAATCATAAATTCTAGGTTCATATTCATGCTTTGTAATTTTGTTTTTTTTGTTATTTTTGTAAACTCATGCAGTCACAGCAGTACATACTTGCTAAGGTAAGTGATTTACCTTACGGCCTAAAATACCACTTTAGATGTCTGCACTGAACAAAAAATAGGTCCTGAAATAATGAAAAAAATCATTTTTCACATGGAATAATGCATTAAAATTGGTTCAAGGAACTAATTCATCAAATCACTGAATAAGATTTTATTAAATAACAGCGGAATTTATCATTCATTGTATCAATGAAGCTAAAATCATTGAAAATGTAGTGGTGGCTCAAGGACAGTGTTGTCAATTAACAGAAGACATATTTCACTAGATCGGGATTATAATTCCACCCGAAAATTACTAGGATTGGAAAACGAATTACTTTATAAAGTAATTTAAGAAGAACAAAAAAACGATTTTATATATTTATGAATTATATTTTTTTATAAATCCCTTTTTATTTCATATTTTATTATAATTTTTATGAATTTATTAGGTTTACAAGAATATACAACTGTAACTGTGTTTTATAAAATCATAATATATATCCTTATTTATTTTATTATTTTTTTGTACTTTTATTTATTATTATTTACATATATATGTATATATGCAATCAAAGTATAGGAAAACTAAGTAGCGTCACACACGTTTTTATAAGTAGGTTTTTAGGGACAATTTTTGGTGACCTTCCATTTTGTTCCGTACATTGTGCGCGAAATTTTAAAAATATATGTGTATGTTAGAATTACAATTAAAATCATTCCCATATAAACGAAAATACACTCTAACATTCGAGAAGAAAGTTAAATTAGAAAAGACTTATCTAGATTCCATATTATAGAATAGAAATAGTAGACTTACTAAACACATTATACGGTACGGCGAGAATAATGCTACTAGGTTTTCCTGTACTTTGATGTAATTTAGTCTTCGTTTTGAATGAATTCACTAGATTTATTACTAAAATTAAAGAAAATCCACTAAACTTTTCACTAGCCATTAGCATATGATTTGTGTACACCAGACGTGCTTTCAATACACCAGATTTAGTGGAAAATGCACCAAGTTGGCAACACTGCTCAAGGAAATATATTGTTGTAACGACCACACTAGGTATGTATTACCGCACTGTTTGGATTAATGGCTGCCGCGATCTACCAATTTTATGTATGAATCCCAGTATAGAATAAAAAAAAGGCATCAATACAATGAATATTACTTGTTGAAATGCTAATCGCAAGTGGTTGACTTAATATATGTTATTCATAATAAGTTTTAGTTATTGTTATAGAGTAAACTTCTAATTAAAATAACGAACTTAATTCGTTGATGCAATATTCCCATTTTAATCTCTCAATTAAATGATAAACAATTAACCGTAAGAATGTAGTATATTGTAATTGTGTTGTGGAAGAAGCAGCATGCAAGCAGAAAAGGGTGTAGAAATGTGAGTTTCTGCTTACCAAGCGTGTTTAGCTTTCTTCCAAAAACAAATTCACTTTTCAGTATCGTGTCTCAAGTATTATTCTCGATTCCCCCTAACAGATCAGGAGTTTAGATGCGCGTCATCTAGGGGCCACACGCCAAACTCTCACTCAGTCAGCAACCGCGGCGTAAGTCGGTAATCCAATCACTGTCGTACGCCTTTTATTAAGGCATGCTGTCTGTCGTTCGTGCAATAAATTGCAAACCATTAAACTAACGAAGAAAGTATCATTTAATACTTTATTGCGTTCACATCGTGAATAATTTTATGAAAATTTGACGTAAAAATAACAATATATAATCATTCATACTTATATTATTAACCAAATTATTTATTGAAGGTATAAAAATATAGTTACATAACAAATATTATCCAAGGACTAATGTACTAATTTATTTACTAATGGAACTTGTTTTTTCCAAATTCGTTATAATCATAGATGTAAATTTATCTATAACAATGACACATTTCGTTCTGTCGATGAAAATTCACTCAATGAATGTAGATTATTGATATCACGTCCAATATTTTTTCGTTGGGTTGTCTTAGATCCAGTATCAGGATTGCTCGCTTTTGGAGCAAAAATACAGGATACGCATTTAGACTTGGAAGCTTACTCATCTTTTCATTTAATATTTTGTTCAGTTTTAGCCTAGCTAAGATCGATCGAAATCGCTAGGAGCGCATTGATATTTTTCTAATTTCACTCGAAGGCGGCCGCAATAAATTTTCGCACATTATTCAGGAGACACGGTCGCGGCACTCTCGCTCGAAAAATCTATAAGGAATGAAATGCAAATTACCCCATTTATTACGCGGCCGTGTTGTTCCCGGGGACCCATTCGACGTAAATTTTCGAAGCCGGCAATTCACGAACCCTTCCTTGTACCGGCGAATCGGTGTCGGTTGTAACGAGGCCACCCCCCGTCGCTCGTTTAGCAATAATAAACAAGTTTGACACGGAAATTTTAATTAAAACCGGTCGCTTTTTCATTTAAATTGTACCGCGACAAAAATTAGTAAAACTTGCCGGGCGTTGTAGGTCAGCGTGACGAAGAGTTGCAAATTAGCTCATGTCTAATTTGAGTATTGATCAGATTAGGGCTGTGGAAACTTTTATTTTATTTTTTTTCTCTTTTGTACCGTGAGTTTTTTTTTTAAGTCTGGACATATGTATAATATTACCATTTAAATCCTAACGCTATTATTTAACCAACAATAAGTATAATTAATAATTTCAGAAGATACATTAATCTATATTGTGATAGGATCACCTCCAGCTCAAATATTTCTTACAAAATATTATACAAATCAACTCAATTCATGAAAAATTAGGAAAAAGGTATTTCCCTTATCAAAATGAAATTGATAATCATATTTCTTGGGGCCAAAAAATATATGTGAATACGACTTCTATAATTGTTTGAGGAGTTACTCTTGTGATTTTTGTATGATGAGTTGTTGTGTCGGTTGTTGTTTTGTGTGAATGAAGAATTACTATTTCGGTTGTACAATGCGTTATTTCTTGTGTAAGAAAAATTACAGTTCTGATCTTGGTTTCAGTTGTTTAAATTTTCGGGACTATCATTGTTTCTCGTGTAATTGTTTTGCTTGCTCATGCGTATGATTTCATACGATGTAGCTATGGTTCGCGTAGTCATATACAACGGCCGAATTTATAGTTTTTGTAAACCTCATATTTTGCTACCGTCGTGAACTAAACTTTTACAATTATCTAAAAACTTGAATACCAAATCTAATCGCAACAGAAACGAAAAACTTAACATGCGGGTAATCCAGGAGATCACCTCCCTGTTGTCGTCTTGAAAGGGTAATTCTTCACTCCATACGCTGCGGTAAGCGGGGTTAAATGACGGTGTATCTGATCTAGCAAAAGCCGTATGCTTACGCCAGCTCAATAAAAATGGGGGTTGGCTATCTTAAAGTGTTAGTTTAAATTTTGGTAAATGGGCGCCAAGGTTCGGATACAGTACCGAAGCATACAAAATTTAATTACAAAACGACAAGAGCCTATTGACGCTAAGTCCGCAGACATAAGGGAAAAAGTTACCCCAAAGTTGGCCAAGGTTCATTAAATTAAATTCCGATAAGACGGAATAATAATAAAGAAAATAAAACTCACACAGAAATATATGAAAGTTCGATTTATTATAATGGTAAAACGTTTGGGTTGACCCTGTATAGTAAGGAATTTTGCTTTTCCCAGACCCTGTATAATGTGGCGCCAAGGTATCTCAAGTAACAAAGTAAAAAAAAAATTCGACGGTTACGAAAATAAAACTAAGGGATAAATGTCGACAAGGTTTTATAAAATAATGCAAATAACTTATACACTTCTACTAATGATCAGGTTCATGCGAAATAAAGTAAGTTATTAAATTATTACGACTATATAAGTGCAAAATGAATGGATATTAAAACAAGTAAAGAAAGATATTTAATATGATTATAAAACACAGGCTTAAACTATAAAAAAGAATTGATTTTAAGCAATTGAAATTTACTTAAAATATGGGTTTGGCTTTACATTATTTAAGGTTGCGATGAGTTTAATGTTTAATAAAATAAAAAAGAAAGATGGTACCTTATCGAAGGGCTGGCAGAAGCAAGGAGTTTGTCAAGGGTACCTGCGTTCAGAGCTGTTGGTTACTGTGATGTCCAAAGTATACTGGGGTCCAGTTTAATTTCAATAACACCTCTATATTAGCTAAAGAAAGAAATTACAATATCAGAAACATGTTGGAGCTCATACATATAAAACAAAATAATGATACAGTCAATGACAGAGTTGAAATTCCAAACCCATTTGCCGTTTATCATTCAATTCTATAAGTACTTTTAGAACAGACCTGGTATATGATTGCATTATATTTATCGTTGAAAGAAATAATGGTGTAATAACTATAAAAACTTGTTTGCTTGTAAATGCTAAACTATACATTTTCTATAATATCACATTCATTCTCTCTTAAATATACAAACAGACAAGTTCTATAAATTATTGCAAATAAATTCAATATTACAAATGTTTCGTAAAATTAAAAAAAAGCCAGTCAATTATTCACTTTCTACAAATTAATTAACAATGTAAATTAAAATTTCATGTTTTTCTTTCTGTTTGAAATGATATTTTAGGTAAGATTCATGAAACAACTATGTATGATGTATCTCATTTTAATTAATTAATTGTATTGTAGTTCTGAGGAAGGCAATATACAGAGTGATTCTCAATATATGCGACAAACTTTAAGAGCTGATTCCTGAGATTAATTTGATCATAAAAGTTCATATGAGTATATGTCAAAACGGTTTGGTTTAAAGTTATTGAGTGTTTAATAATAAATTATGAACTATGACTAACACGATATAATATCACAGTTGGTTCTTCAAAAACTACTGTGTTGAGAGGGAATTGTTTATTTGTCGTTTCAATATTTGTCAATAGTTGTCAGAGTATTCATTCAGTTTATTGCCAGTTTCTGTTTTCTAAAACGAAATACATGAATGCTGAGATGTGTAATATGCATTTCGTTTACGGTCTTGCCTATGGAATGCGTGCTACTAGAGTCTTTATGAAGAACGATACCAGAAGTATCATCCGATCATTCAATTTGCCCGTTTCACCAACGTCTTAGTGAACGGAAATTCTAAAAACGGACGACTGATAACGGCACCATCCACAGTGAGAATCCACAAGTTGAAGAAATGTACTAAATGAAATTGAGAAACATCTACTACAAGTACAGAAAAATTGCGTTTGCTTAACATTAGTCAGGCCAAGTTTGAGAATATTGAAAGATCACTGTTGTATCCATATCACATTCAACGAGTGCAGGCACTTTTGCCGGCAGACTTTCCGCAAAGAGTGGCTTTTTGTCATGGATGCACACAAAATCGACAAAATCTGACTATTTGGCTCAAATATTCTTCACTGACGAGCTATTTTCTCTAGAAACGCAATTATTAATTTTCATAATATCATATATGGCATAAGAAAATCCGCACGAAACTAGTGAATGCTCGTCATCAACATCAATTCTCTGTCAATGTGTGGGCCGGAATTGTTGGAAATCATTTGATAGGTCCACATTTTTTACCAGTGTGGTTAAATGGCGAGGTATACCGCAATTTTCTTGAAGAGGAGATACTCCTACTGCTGGAAGAAGTTCCGTTGCAATTAAGATACAAATGTATTTTGTCATGACGGTGCTCCAGCGCATTTTAGTTTAGTTGCTCGCGAGTTTTTGGACAATACGTATCCAGATCGGTGGATAGGACGGGGAGGTCCACAACCGTGGCCTCCTCGGTCTCCAGACTTAAATTCTGTTCTTCTTTTTCTCTGGAGTCACCTTAAATAATTAGTTTATACGACTCCCATTGAAAATGTCGATGAACTGAGAAATCGTATTATCGCAGCTTTTCAAACAATTCGAAATACTCCTGGTATTTTAGAACGGACTCGCCAGTCAATACGACGGAGGATAGAAGTTTGTATTGTAGTTGGGGGCGGTCCATTTCAACAGTTGGTATAAGTTAATTTTGTTTTACTAATTATTTTGTTAATTTATAATAAAAACCTTAATCATATTAACTTACTATTAAACATTGTACAACTTTAGAACTAAGCGATTTTGGACATATGTTCTTATGAACTTTTATGATCAAAATTAGCCCAGGAATCAGCGCTTAAGTTTGTCGCATATATTGAGAATCACCCTGTATACATTGCCGGAACGCAAAATGTAGTTTTATTTTAAAAGCATAACGTCCATGCCACTAGTACCAATAAATTTGTATTAATTTTTTATATATATAATTATATGGTGTCCTGAAACATTTAATGGACGAATGGTGATGGTCTAAGAAGGGTAACAAGTACTGCAGCTCATAGTGTGTGGTTACTTTCAATGTAAATAAGTAATATCGAAAGACAGTAATCAGACAAATACGAACCAAAGCAAAAAGAGGAAATTCAGTGAAACATTAGAACGCAAAAGAACACAAGTGTCCAGTGTCTTATCGGTGTTATAGCACGATTCAGTTTTTCTATATCTTCGCTAGGAGTGATGAAATGATTTCATCAGTTATCGAACGCACACGAAACTACTATCCCTCCAATTGGGTTTGGTATTCTCATACCAAAAACTTCACACAACACAAAAATTGTTTGACGTGAATGGGGTTGAAGTGATGTACGTCTACACGCGACAAAGGTTGTATATCAAGTAATGAGGACGGAAAAACGCTTCTGTCCCGGAAGTCAAACCACCTAACGACGATTAGCTTAGTTGGACATGCTGAATTAGTTCATTCGTGCGTTCGTGGCCATTGGTTCCCCAAATTCGGGGCACAATACGCTAAATTTAAATTAAACCGTAAGAACTTATATTAAATAGATGGACTATATAGAGGATTTTACATTTGCTGCTGGAAAAAGTCCCATGCACAACGATAATTATCCTTCATTAGAGTATCTTTTTCGGGAAAGCGAAATTTTTTTGTATTTTCTTAGTTTTACGCAAAATTTTGATGTACTTTTGCCAAAACGCGATTTACTTTGCAAAATTGTCCCGGTTATAGGGTATTCACTAGTTTCCCACAAATCAAGTGGTATGTTTCCCAAGTTTTGCTTGCATATTTTAGGTGAGTTTGTTTAGTTCCTTGTTTTTTTTTTTAAATGTCAAATATATTCACATCTAAGTTTGTGATTTTAGCTGCAAATTTACAGCTAAGATAACAAATATTCTACTAGAAACACAAAGTCGCTTATCATTTTCGGATTTAAAAAAAAATACGGCGGAGAAATGTTAGATGAGGTCTCATGTTTCGGTAAAACTCGTGGCTTTTAAAGGTCCCGAAGAAAAAGCAAAAACTCACTGAAGCGACACAAGTAAGTTATTCAAAGAAAAACTCCAATAAGCAGTGGAGGTTAAATATGTAATATGCCGTAAAACAAATTCAAATTTAAATCCCCACGCACGCGATCCAAACATAAATAATTTCCTTTGAATCGGAATCGAAGCCTCCCGCCGAGAACGGAACGCCTCACATTCGCACAAAAACAAACAAAGAAAAAAAGAAAATAGATCCTCCACTCCCATCCGTCTCTTACTTATCCGCAATAAAATTTTCGTCGCCGAATATCTCCTGTCGCCTAATGTTTTATTCCATCTACACCGAGGTAGGGAGCTAAAGGGGGGGCCTTATAGTCTTCACTTCCGTGCGATAGAAAGGGGACAAAAAGTTAAGACGAACCCGGTTAACGGTTGATAAGAGGGGGTTTTCCCTCGTCGCCGTCGGCATCTTAAACGTAAACAAAGCCGTCCCCTGATGGCATAATCTTGTATACGCAAATCCGCGGGTCCTTCGATCGGGCTACGGCCGATGAATATTTGATAACCCTCGGAGCGCACCATCGGTCTTCACACCGAACCCCGAGTGACGAACTGTGCTCGATGGGAAGATATCGCACGTGCACGCAGTGTTCGACGCATGGAATATAAATTATGGTAGTGGAATTTAAGAGTTCGGACAAAGTGGGAGTACAATTTTAATTATTTACGAAAATACTCGCTGAACGCAAATGCCATTTTCTACTATTGATATCAATTCGGGTCTATACAGGGTGACATAGAAAAAATTACAATGCATAGCACCACGAGATAGAGGAACGAAAAATAACAAAAAAAGTTCCTATACACTAATATCCGCTTGCTTTTCTTTTTCAAGTTACAAACTGTTTTTTATATTGTTCTTGTATTTCAGTATTACCTAGGCAATAAAAAATATTTTAAGGTAGGCCGTGATTTAATGAAATGAAACATTTGGTAAATATCAAACCAATATTAGCATAGTGTCTTGAAAGTTTTATTTCAAAATTGTGCGCTATACTTTCGTAGAATACAGGGACATGATCATGTGTCACGGCGAAGCTCGTTCAAATTCTTCCGAAGCTCAATGGATCTATCGAGAGAGATGCCCATTAAGGCAAGTTCCTAATGTTAGGACATTTATTGACGTACATAGCCGTTTGGGAGAAGATGGTTGCCTTAAAAAACCAAAATTTAATTCTGGGGTTAACAGAACTCGTCGTACTATAGCAAATGAAGATGCTATTTTGCAAATAGTAGAAAACAATCCTAGAATAAGCACCAGAACAATAAGTGCAGCTGTACCGAATGTCAATGGTGAATCTGTTAGGGAAGTCTTCAAAGAACAACTTCTTCATTCATTTCATTTCCAAAAAATCCATCACCTATTGGAACACCGCGTTTACAATATTACGAGTGGTTGCAAAATAAAGGGCAAAACTTTCTGTAATTAATTTTGTTTACCGATGAACCAGGTTTTACTCGCGATGGCATTTTGAATATTCACAGTACGCATTATTGGAGCGATGAAAACCCTCATCAGAACAAACTGGTGATTCCGTATCACCAGTATGGGTTTTCCATTAATGTGTGGGCAGGTATAATCGACAATTATCTAATTTGTCCATTTCGAATGCTCAGACGATTGACAGCCGAACTCCATCGATTTTTTTTTTGGAAAATGAACTGAATACTTTATTAGAAGATGTTCCATTGATTATTATAAGAAGCATAAGTACTACATGCATGACGGCGCGCTAGCTCATTATTCTAGGAGAGTAAGGGAATTTCTGCAAGAAAAGGTGGAAAGGGGAAGGAATACGTGGATTGGTCGTGGGGGCGCACAGTGGTCCAGAAACGCGCTTTTGCGGAAATAAATCTGTAACTTTTGATAGAATTGGAATTTTTTAATAATTTTTTCAGGATAATGAGATTAAATATAGGCGATGTGAATTGCATAAAAGGAAAAAGATTTAGCATAAAATCACGACGTAATTATTGGCGGAAATACATAAATTATTCAAATAATGTTAGTATTGAAATTTCTATTTTTAATGTTTTTTTTAACTATTTTAGTTAAATATACATATGTATAAAAAATTAACAAATAATACAATGATAATAATACAAAAACGGAAATATTCAGAAATGAGAAAAATATTCAAGAAATTATTACAACCGCTGCCATGCTTAAAAATGTTTTAACATTATTATAAACAAACAGAAATGGTTAATATTTTTAATAATACACAACCGAACTAATTACTAATAGTAGAGAAAATTAGATTTTAAAAATAATAGCACAATACCAGCCCAACTGGATATTCATAAGCATATCCATAGAGAGTAATTTGAGAGTATAATCTATAAATCATTTCGAAGCAAATCTTTCGCGTCATCGTGAAATTCAAAAAAAATTTTAGGAGGCAAGCGTCTCACATTTGAAATAAACAGATCGGATATTAGCAGCAACATATGCATAATGCACGGTTATAGACATATAGTGCCAATTATACCTAGCTACATATAATTCTGCAGTGTCACGCGCGTGCTTTTCAAATTTATCGGAATCAATTACTGCACTACTTGTTATTACTTGCAAAATTACGCTAAATCTTTCAATTATTTTCTACATCAAACCCCTGTTATGATCTGCAGTCATTTGAGGATTTTGAAAAAACCTTCTAGGCGGTATTGCTATCCATTTGCTGCTTCTGAACCTTGCTGCACAAAATCTGCTTTAATCGCCATTTTCTTCTTAAACTCGTCTTGGATCTTTTTCTTTGTATTATCTGTTGTTTTTTGTTCTAGTATTATAGCAAACCATTTTGGTATCGGTATTCTGTATGATATATGTAATATGCATTCCATAAACTTTATACGCGCGTGTAGTGTTGAAAGACCTAATTTAAAACATTCTTCTGATACAGGTTTTTGATAAATACGGGTCAGATTATTCATTTCTTTTGGGGTAGTTTTGCATATGTAGTATCTTGATGCTGATGTATTTGTTATGGCTTCCGAAACTTTTCCATCAAGCATTGTGAAATGTAACTCATGAGTCACTCTAATGGGGTATTTTAGAAGCATTATTTCTGTTACGTGAAGTTGCCGAATTTGATCGTTCACTGCTTTAACTTCCGCATTAGTTTTCTCAATAGTTTCTTTCGCATATTCAAATTGTATAGGTCAGCAATATCGTGTAAAGCTGGTCGGGGATTTTTCCGTAATGCATGTGTTGCGTCTGCTGTTAATCTCATTTCTAGTGGGACAGTAGATATCATGAATAAATGCGCATCTGTTATGCCAATATCGCTGCTAAACCTCTGTATTCACTCTGCCCTGAAGCGCCATCACAACTCCATTTACTAATCAGGGTAAAATTGGAAAAAAAAATGGAAAATGTCAAGAGAGAGTATTTGAAGCCATTTCATTCTAATCATGTTTGATTAGACAAGTTGCAAATTATGTACTTTTTGCTTACTGATTAAGAATGATTTTTTTTACATATGTTGGCGTAAAGAGAATAAAAAGAGCTTTTGAATGAGTGGTCACAAGATTTACATTCCCTGTTGTTGCGCCATCAGGAATGATTGGACGAGATGATCGAAATCATCAGGCCCGTCATTAAAAGTTGTCCCCCTTGACATGACAATTGACAGGTATCGGAATTTTATAAAAACCACAGCAAGTAAAGTGTTATTTTGAGGTGGTCCGTCTTAATTGAAATGCCTTCTGTAGACCTAGAATCTGCTCTGGGAGTGCCTAAAAATACTGGAATACTACAACTAAGCAAATTCATGGAAAGACCTTTGTTAAGGGACCACCAAAAACGAAGATGTTAGTACTAGAATAGTCTACTATTCTGAGATAGTGCAATATTCTTAAAGGATAACCTTGAAATATTATTTTCCTACCTGGACTGTCATTATTTTAATTATTATTATTAATTTTAGCGGACTATTTTTGAACATTCCTCTCTCACGGACTGTTTGTTACAGAAAGATTTAATGTATTTGTTTTTAACACCCGTGTTACGAGTAATTTAAGTAATGCTTAACAATGTTAGACCACAAATATGTAACTTACTTAACCTTTAGTTTTTCTCTTGCCTTCCCGGATGTGTTTGATCCATATTTGAGTATGTTTCATTATAAAGCTTATTTAGCTTATTGCACACAAAGCCAATATACAGTTTTTTCCCTTGCGTATGATTTTGCTTGGAGCGATTTCCAGTCTAGGATGCCGTGATGGACGGTAATACGACATCGACGCCCTTGACGAAGAAAATCACTGCGTGAAATGGACGGAGCTCGTTTGAATCATAATAAAGCTCCTCCCTTCGCAGAGCCAGTCCCAGCGGTCCGAACTTACGAAACGGAATGGAGCGATTCCCAGATAAAAATTTACGATTCCCGTGAATTACACGGACAAAATTTGATGCGACGTAATACGACGTGTAGGTCGAACGTAATACCGCCGACGGAAAGTTACAAAAAAGGGCCGTAATAATGCAAAGAGAAAAGAAACGACCCGACCTCCGCTCCTACCCTGTCAGATCTTAGTCGCGCTCGTGGAAGCGGCCGCAGGCGCTGGAGACGTCTGTGGCGCTAAAGTAGATCGAGTAAAGATATTTTTTTCTGCAAGAGACGACGTCGAAAACAGCCCTGAGCTTACAACGACTCGTCGGGGATAAGAATGACACGTTGCGTGTATATATAGGTATAGATCTTATGTATCTGGAAAATATATATGAAGCTCGGCATATAAGGAAACTGCAATACCGGGAAAAAACAGCAAAGGAGTTCTTTATTTGGAGCGAATTTCTTTTTTTTTTTCTTTTCTCGTGTGGCTGACGGAGTTTCTGTAATTCTTGTAATTAATATCGGATGTTTCTTGATGTAATCCTGTTATGTCTGCTCAACAGCAGACATAACAGCATTCATTATAATATAATTAATAATTATAGTAATTATTATCATCATAATAATTACTATAATTACAAGTTTATGCTATATGTCAAATTTAAAGAAGATAATCTAGAGCGGTCTATCTATTTTACGTTTCTCTTCATTTGCAATGTTTCGATGTATTCCAATATCTTTCTCAAGCTGCAAAGTTCATTTACAAATTGACAATTTTCACCCATCAAGAAATTAATTTAAAATAAGACCATTCTACCGTGTATTTTATTTAATTTTTTCTGTTGTTGTTTTGTCCCTATTATTGTAAAATAAAAGCTTATTTATCAAATATCTTGAATGATTATTATAAATTAATCTAGTTTTTGCGTTGTTTAAATTCGTCTCATGAAACCTATCATCCGACATCGTCAAAATTTTCTTTTTTAGATTACTTATAATGTTAATTTTTTTTTGATGTCAGTTAAAGCTAATGGGTTTTATATAAAGGTCCACAATATTTTTTTGGTTTTCGATTATAGTTTTTTCATCTAATTACGTGTGTAATCATATTTGAATGTATAAATACTTTACTTAGTATGCTAATAGAATTTCATGTCCAAATTTTTATAAATAATTCTGGAATTTCGATTTAGTAGTCACCTTAAATTTTGATTGGTTTTCAATTAGTTATCGATGTTTTAGATTTAATATTTTAACGGTTTCGATTCTCAATGTGTATATTTGTGTCCCTAAAGAAAATATATCGACATATGAGGTTTAATGTCAGTACGTATTGCTGTGGCTTGAACAACCCTTTTATCACTGAGATGTATTTTAAGTTGCATATTATGGTTGTTGTGATTTATTTGTCTGAACAGCTGATTTTCAGTTTAGCGAGACTTTTCACAATTTTCTTTTATTTTGAATAAGTTTAGTTTAAGAATTTATTGTATGATTTTAATTATGTAGTGTTAAGATTTTTAATTAATCTGGTCATTCAAATGTCTATTGTTCGTTTGTGCTGATTTTATGCGTATTCTATTTAATTTTGGTCGTTGTAATGTTGCAGCGTTGTACGGAATTGAGAGAGATTTTTGTAAGAAAAATAATTGTAGGATTTTGTTAAGGACTTTCTTGTTCGACTATTGGCGTGAGTAGACGTATTTTCTTAAATATTTGTTGCCATTTTGTAATTCATTTTATATTGAAAAATTTAACTTTTCTTTTTTAATATAGTCAATCAAGGAATTATTATTGTAATAATTTGTTAATGTATTAAAGTGTTCACTTTGTAGATATAGGATCAATTATTATTTTTTGTTTAGGAAGATTTATTTTAGTTTTTTCTCTAATTTATATTTAAAGAGCTAATTTTTCTGTTATCTATTTGGCTATATCAATTTTAATTTTTCTATCACCTTGTTTGGGTGAGTAGAAGCATTTTTCTATTATTTAGCTTTTTCATTTTTGTAAATTTCTAACATTTGTCCACGCTTAGATTTTTTTAATTTGTGAAACCACGTGGATAGAAGTTCAAAGATATTGAATAATCTTCCTGAACAAATAAAACTTTTGCTTTGCATAGGAGATAGTTCTCTTATTTTAAATTAGAGTCAAGTGCCGTTTTTATTTTAAGCCAGAACCCTCAGTTCAGGGTTTTTTTTTTTCTACATTTACTTTACTATTACTACATTACTTTCAACAGAACACCTCTCTTGCTTAGAAGATATCGCTAACTTAAATAGGTACTTTCTTTACGATAATATTCACGCCAATTGGGTTAATATCTTGTACCAATTATTGTATATATGTGCAAGTCAATTAATTAGGGTAAAGTTACTTTTTTAACTATGTATTAAAGGTGGTTACCTTTCACGCTATAATAACTATTTCGTAATTTGGTTGCAAATAAGTCCCGGAAAATTTAATTTTCAAATTACTTGACGCCCATTTTGTTTTAAATTCAGATTTCGTAGTAATTCTTATAATTTTCAACCCAGCCCATCTCCATTGAGTCTGGCCGGCTGCCAGGGACTTCCTTTGGGGCATGACACGTGGCCAGCATGTTTATCAAATTAACAAATAAGTATGTTTACTAATGCTATTTTTTTATAATCAGGATTTTTGTTTTGTTAAAATTATAATAAAAAAGTTAGATATTTTTAAATTTTACTATAAGTCATAGCCCATACTATTATACATGAGAAACGTATGATTGTGTACCAGTGTCCGATATAGCAATTACAATGGTTGCTACATTGTATAAACTGAACAGAAGCTCAACAACAAGATTTAGATGCATAAAAATAATATACGTAATAGTTCATTAAACACTACCCTTTCTCTTCATTGTTAGAATAATTCTCATACTTTGGATTTTGACCACATTAAAATTATTAACGTTGAATGTAATTAATTTAAACAGACTTCTATTGATATGTATAACATTTCAACAATATGAATTCTTTTAGTTTCAGAAAAAAAAATGTTGGTAGCTTGAATTTATTGTAATTTTTTTGTCAATATTTCATGTTTGTTATTTAAATGTTCTGTTGGTGATGCTTCATTCATTCATTAATTCATTCAAGTTAGGGTGGGCACTTGATGTCGGGGCACTTGAAGCTTGGTGCTCATTGTACCATCCCTATTGATTCTCTTATTTCCACTCGAGCAGCTTGGTGTTCTCTATAAAGTCCAGTATGTGTGGAAACTTGAGGACCTTCGAGGGCTCCAATAGATCTTTCCCGAAATATTTCTGCCTGAGTATCTTTAGTTCCTCACATGTGCAGATTACATGTAAGCATGTAATCATTACATGATGGTGATGCTTTCTCTTGTATTTTATTTCGTCATTCTAAAACGTTCTAACCTGTCCCTCTCTGATAACGATATGCTTTAAACGATTTTTTATGTAATAATTCAATTATGGAAGTTACAACTTTCCATTTTTTTTGTATGTAACTTAGTAGATTGTTACTTTCTTAGCTACCCTAACGAAGACCGTATACAAGCTCAAATACGTGGTGATCACAATAAAGAATTAACACAAACAGCTCTATCATTTATCCTCCTTACTTTTAATTAATTGTTTTTTTTTTTACATAACGTTAATTGAAGCTTGTTGTTTATAATAAAAATATATACACAGCTCAGAATCTTAATTTTAAGACTTATCTTAAGGGGTTTGATATAGCCTAAGCATTTATATATTGTCGAACACTCTGGCTTATTCTCCCAATTATCATCATAATTTAAAAAAAAACGGAATTAGTACTTCTTGTAGACCACCATACACTTCGAAAACAATCAATACACAATACAGACATGTAAGCATACGTTCCAAACTGAATTCTGAATATGCAGCATGATCCATTTTATCCCGCACGAAAAGAACACAAATTCACTACCGAAAACAAGTCCAGATCGCTCCAACTTTATTCCCTATCTGTTCACTACGCTTTTATGGATGTTTTTACTGCTGTCCCGCTGCAAGGATAAAGACGCAGTGCAGTATTTTACTTAACTGTGTCGTACCGTTCAGTAAATATTCCAAACACGAACCGCCGTTTCGAAACATTAGTCTCACCGGAATACGGCCGGTTTTTGCTTACTCTAACTTTCCGCGCGCCCGGAGCTTAGCCGCGTCTGCCTACACCCGATAACTTTGATATTAAAGCCGGAATAGTTTGCGTATACATGTGCATTAGTGGCAGATACAAACGTATATATATAGTATATATATATATATATATATTATAATATGGCGTTACATCGAGTTGTACGCGCTTCACCGAATTACCCACGATTCATTAACGTTTCCATTGTGCACTCGAGCTAAATGTTGCTACCGGTAATTTATTATAAACACTAATTGAAATAATTTTCCACACAAAGCCGCGCGTGTCGGTAGATACGTAAACTTAAATGTAGTTGACACTGGTCGAGAAAGTTATCGTGTAAATAATTAGTTTTACTGTTTTCTAAATTTTGGTGGAGGCGCGTACAAAATTATGCTTCGTAGTATAATAAGATATGTAGGATGCTTAAGATTTTCTTTAAATCTCTACAAGATTGTTAAAAGCATTTTCAGCACGTAAGGTTGCTCATAGTTTGTACTGCACATGTAATGCACTTTTAATTTTAATTTTCTTCGGCAATACCATAAACGCAAAATAAACTTCTAGTTTTAATTTGCGTTAGTATAATAATTAAAGAAGTTCCCGTGTTATACACGTTGAATAACCCTTCATAATGTACAAATAGTTCGATAAAGTTTAATATTGGTTTATAGCTTGTATATGTATTGTAATGGTTTTGAAGAATTGAATATTATTTAATTGTATCTTTATTACTTAGCTTTACTTTTATCTGACTTCAAGGACATTTTCCTTCATAATTTTCCCTTCAGGAGGTAAAGATGATCAGTGGAAAGATATCTACACGTATAAATCAAATATTAGAATTTGAATATTATATATTTACAACAGATTTTGACAGATCAAGGTTGGATCGAGTTCAGTTCGAAAGAACATTTTCATTTTTTTTATAGTGTATTTATGTTGCTTAAATTTAGTTTAATAATGTTTTTATATGCATTTGCAATCCAAGTTCATTGATATGTCAACAAAGAAAAACAGGACAAATTACTGGGTATTCAGTTTTGGGAAAATTCTCGTGTTGGGAAGCTGCATACTCTTTATACAAAAATATTTTTAAGATTGTTAATTAAATGTAGTAATTTCTAATGTAATTTTTCAAATGTGTTTCTCCCATGATGTACACTTTATTTTATAATGAGTGTAAGGTGATTCCATAATTTTGCAATAATTATTTATTTCAATTTGGTTTAAACATTTCGTAGTTCCATTTAGTCACATGCGCATCCTCATATATTAAATATCCAATATTCCTCACACATCTGTGGAATTAACGGACTTTTCTGAGGTAGTTTGCAATCTTTGCAAGGACAATCGCTGTCGATATCTGTTAGAAAATTTCAATTTGAAAGAATTCACTAACCAACCTCCGTGAGAGACACGTGCCTCGAGTAATTTTTATAAATTTTAACAGCTATTTTCATAAAATCCTATTTATTCTAAATTCCAATCTAAAGGATGGCCAATTGTAAACAAAGCTTATCACATTAGTACTTTACGCGATTTTTAACTACATAATTGTTGGATAATTTGTTGGATAATGCCTGCTGATTTACTCCCTTCAAACGTATTCCGCGCCCATATCAATCTAAAAAATAAACGTATTATTTTAATTCATATCTATATTTAATATACTAAAAATTTTATTTAGTATATTTAGGAAATTGGTTAGAAATTTTGTTTACAACCGCCCGCCAACCAGTTTGCGAGCGCTGGTGGAGAAAAGGTGGCAGTTCTAATTTTACTAGTTAATATGTATTCACGGCACGAACCGAATACCCAGTTTTTACCATCTAATGTTGCATATACTGATCTACCCGTCATTTAGGTAAGCATTGAATCACACAGATAAACGTCTCAAACACGCGGGAACTTTGAAAATTAAAATGATACCATTAATCTATTAATTTTCTAGGAATCTAATATCTTTCTAACAAAATTCCAATATTGACCCCTGGAATGCACAAGAACAACACTGTGACTGTGAGGTAGTAAAATTGCTGATACTTTGTAACTTTTACAAATCTATGTGTTTTCTGGGGCATTTATTAATTCGTAAATTACTTCTTGGCATACATCATGGTTATCCTTCCAACACTGCATTGCTAATAAATCTTCCATATTAGAATTGATATCAAATAAAAAGAAAACAACATAAATTCAATGAAGAGAGTATTTAAAATGAATTTTATGACAAGTTTTGAAATGTGGTTAGCAGTTAATTGCGTAGTGTACCGGAAACGCGTTCGTAGCCTGTTAACTTGTAAAATGATTCCTACCGCTATTGAGTTACGTACGTGATTTTAACATTTGTCGTAGCTTTTAACCTGAACTGGCTAACACTCTCTCATAACTACTTTAGATACAGTAATTCCAGCAACTTTCTGTTGTGGACTCGATTGCAATGATTTGGGGATCAGAAATTTCTTGGTTTAAATGTTTATATTCTTGATCTTCTCGATGCTTTCCTTTCGAATGTGAAGATTTTACGTCGAATCATTTGATGGCGACAGATCTGCTAAGGACCTCATTGTGATATCCTTAAGTAAAATACTCTATTTATGAACATTTTAGGAGTAAAAAGAAATCTATCAATTCTAATTAATTTATGATTTCTGACGCTATTTTTTTTTCCTTTTTACTGAATTGCTTAAACTGTGTTTCAATGTTTTATACCGAATCTTTAATATCATCTGATTCAATTTCAAATGATGTTTGGGTGGTGAAATTAAGCTTAACTTTTTAATTTTCTTTTAAATAAAACGAAATACACTCTCCGACAAAAACTTAGACGCGGTAAGAATTTTAAAGGTTATAGAAAACTAGCAAGATGTCCAATTAAATTTTTATTCATAAAAGTAAAATAAACTCAAAAATACATTCTACAGTGATACATAAAGTTAATAAAAAAACATTATTCAATATTTTAAACGATTTCTGCGACAAAAACTTAGGCGCTCTGTTTTAAATTAAAAAAAAAAAAGCAAATAATGATGAGTAGTGTGTATATAGTTATTCTTAATTACTTCTAATAGTCTACTATTAATGGATTTATATAAATTTAATACATAATTGTCGCAGAAATTGTTTAAAACATTATAGTAATAAATAAATAAATAGCAATTTTTTAATTACTTTATGTATCACTGTAGAATATATTTTTGAGTTTATTTTACTTTTATGAATACAAATTTACTTAGACATATTGCTAGTTTTGTAAGGAAATTCTATAATTCTTAGCATTCTTAAAATTCCTGCTGCGTCTAAGTTTTTGTCAGGGAGTGTAACATTTCCATTCTGCAATATTTGTCAACATAATTCATTCTTGAATACCATAAGCACAAAAATGAATGTAAATGAACATGTTCTATAATTATTTTCTGTAGAATTTATGAATACTTTGGTCGGTTAAATAAAATGCCAAAGTACGCGTGGAGTGCGTATTTAAAGAAACTAGATTCAGGCAAATTCAATAAAATCCTGTATTAATTCTAACACCGACCAGCTCTAAAACAAATATTATTGTTTACGCGACAACTGTTTAAACAGAATGCGAAATTCACACCGACCGAAATCCGCACAAGTGCATGGCCCATTAACGCTAGCGCTAGACGGACTGTTTTTAATTAATACGCGTGTTCAAACACTAGCATAACATACAAAGAATACATACTGTTGTATGCCGTTATAATTACTCCGCAATGCTTCTTAACGCTAATGCTTACGCCAGACCATCAACTAGCAATTACGCTATCCGATACATCATGTACACAGTAGTGGCAAGTGGTAAGTAGCTCCGCATTGGCGCATGCAACAACTTAAATAGATTGATTCTAATCTGTTCGGGCCATTATCTAAAACTTGATAACGCTTACCGAGATTAGTACCTAAGGTACAGTAGTGTTACGCCTTGTGTCAAAACTATGCATGGGGCTATTGTTTGGAATGTACTTATTGTTAGTTTCAACTATGAATAGGGTGCATTGGAGGACAAGTAATAATTAAGAATATATCCTATGTATTATTTGTTGGAATACTAGGCAAAACATTTGCATAGCTTACAATGTGATATGATGATTCGGTTAAGATTTTTTTTTAAACCAAATTATCTGTACTTAACAGCTATTTTAAAGCATGCCATAATGAAAATTAATGCTATAAAAATGTAATTTATGTAATTATAAATCCAGTTATGTTGTTTCTTGTTGCATATGCCGCATTTCCTGTAACTGAACGCAAGGGGGAGGTAAACAACATAAAATGACAATGGTCTAACACACATTAAAAACAATGCGAAAACCAACTCCCAACTCCAAACCCCTATATAAAAAATTGTAAATTAAGGAGGCCAAACTTAACAAAGCTCATGAGAATTATATTGTAAATTCTGACAATAAATTACGCGCAATGTGGAATGTTATCCTGCTACTGTTCTTTCGGCGGTTGCTGTCAAAACGATATCCCCGCCGACCACTTTAATGGCCATTTACTACTGTGTCGGAGAGCATTGTTAAATTACTACCAACAGCTGATAATAATCATTTATTATTATGGTGAGATTATATTTGAGAAAATTTCAATGCTACGTTTCAATGAAATTAAGATATTATTCCTTAATCTTAAAACTCACATTCTAGAGACGTGTATGGACTTAACTCAAAATTAATCAAAACAATTTGTCACATCATTGTAATTTCCCTAACTAATTATTTAACATCTCATTAAGTTTTCTATTTCCCTGATGCATGGAAGAGATCTCGTATTTTTCCAATGCACAAAGAGCTCGCGTGGTAGTTTCTGGATAATTTTTAGATCTTATGCAATTATTCCTATACTTGGCAAAAATTTTGAGAAAGTTATTACAGCTCGGTTAATTAAATATCTCAATGATAATATATATTAAGGCTTTGGTGGCGAACTAGTTCTCCTTCATTGAACATGGCTTTGAAGCGAGAGAGAAATATGTTCAAGCTGTTTTTTACGACCTTTCGAAGGCCTTTGACTGTGTTCCTCCACTGTGTTATTGATAATTCACACTTTATGGATTTCGCTCCAGGCCGTGAATTTAATTAACTCCTACCTTTCTGATATGATGCAGATGCGGTAAGATGAACGACATGTCATCAAATTTTATAAACGTTAACCATGGTGTGCCAACAAGGCTGACTTTGAGGGCCAGTTTTTATTTTTAATATATATTAATGATATTTCAAGTTGCTTCCGCTTATAGGAAATTTATTTTATATACCTGGTGACACTAATCTTGCTAGCCAGTGATATGAATATTAATAGTCTTAGCCATAGAATGGAGGAAGCATAGTATGCGCTCGTGACTGGTGTTTGGCGAATGGCCTGGCTGTGAACGCGGAGAAAACCAGCTGCGTACTTTTGCTCTCCGTTGCAACTGGCGAGGTGGATGAAGGACCGGTGGCCTTATTAGGATTTCATTAGATTCGAAATTTACTGTTGGGAGCCGCCATGTGGGACAAGATCATCACGTCTATTACCTCGGCGATTTATTTATTAAGGAATATGATTGATTTAGTTCCCATGAACATACTTATGTCGGCTTACTTCGCTTATGTACAGTTGGGCAAAGGGAAGCAGTTTAACATATGAATTACATGTTTGACGTTTACAACTGCCAACCCCACGAGTACTGCCCTTAAATATTTAATAGAACAGGTCCATCGGAGTGGTAACTCAAATGAAAGCTTATTTTATTCGGATTATGATGATGTATCACTTGTTCAGTTTTTATTTAGTTTATCATCGAAAAATAATCAGCTTTGCTTTAGTAAGTCAGTAAGTCTTTAATGTGTCAATAACAATTATTAAAAAAAGAAAACAGTAACATTAAAAAAAAGGACAAGCAAACAATAATATTCACAATAATCGTTCAAAATGAGCACCGTTGTTCTCCATGCAGCAGTAAAGCCGCTTTTCAAATGCTTGTCTCACCTTTTCAAAACTTCCCCTTGGAATATTTCTACACACGTTAATAATTCGTTGCCGTAAATCATTTAAATCTGTTGGTTGAGTCTTATGAACTACTGACTTTAAATGACTCCACAGGAAGAAGTCAGCGCTTGCCAAGTCTGGTGATCACGGAGGCCAGTCAATCGTTGCTCCTCTAGCAATCCAGTGATTTGCATATCTTTGGTTAAGCTAGTTTACGAACGTTTTCCAGTATAATGCGGAGGAGCACCGTACTGCTGGAAAAACAATTGGTGTTTATCGAGGATTTGGTTACCTTCTGCATCAAGCTGGCTTTCTACTTCCTTAGTTATTAGACGATTGATGGTGTTCTCCAACATATTCAAATAAACGTCATCAGTTAGTGTTTCTTTAAAGGAAATGGGTTAATCAATAAAAACGACTATTCGAACAGTGACATTCTCGTATGGTTGCTCAAAAAATAACACATGAATTTGACATTAATCCTATTCAGAGCCAGCTACAAACATTTAAAGATAGTGTTAGTTAGTCTGTTTAACAAATAGTCGCTCATATCTCAAAATCTATTAAAGATAGGTACAGAGAATGCTGATATAAAATAATAGGAAATGATATTTACTTTCTAATTTCGAATTAAAATACCGGGTGTTCTATTAAAAAAAATTGAATTTTCTGCATTTGAAAATATGTCACTTTGTTTTTCAGTTTAGAACAACCTGTATGTTAGAATGTGAAGTGCGCGTACCTTTTCTGAGAGTTATATCTATATTCATAACATAGCAAATTTGGAGTCTCTACTTGCAGTATTAACTGAGATATTAATTTCTAAATGATGCAATGATTATTATTAAAAAAAAGGAAAAACTTAGATAATTCAAAAACGGCAACAATGTATCTATAGGAATAGCTAATGAAGACAGACGTATTTATGGTCGCCGAATCCAAAAATGTATAAAAAATTAGATGATTCTCTTTAATAGATATAACAAAGTTGACGTACATTTCCGGTCAACCGGAAGTGATATGTTGGTTAAAGTTTTTCGATTTTATAATTCCAATGGAACAGATAATGGTGCCAAAATCTCAAATATAAATAAATAATAGAACATCATAAACTATTAATGAACCACTTACGTGGAACCTCCTGTATACCTAGACTCTGACCTAGCCTGATGTGCTAAGTCATGAAACAACTCATATATTAATATTGTGATATCGTAAAAACTTGCAGCATTTCATTATCATTTACACAGGCATAACAATGTTCCATTAAATACAGAAGAATATAATATAGAATTAAACACAATAAAACAAATTGCTTATACAAAAGGCTATCTAATATATTTTTAAAAAATTAAATAGAAAACATGTAATGAGAAAAGATCCACTAATAATAAGTCTAAACAGTAATGAAGATAACATAACCTACAGACCTTTTACCTACAATAACATATCAAATAAAGCTTAAATTTTCTCAAAAAAATATAAACTAAATCACATAAAGAAGCTAATGATACAGACATTTTAAACAACAACGATGTTTGTAGCATCAAATGTGACAATTGCAATGCATTGTAGATAGGAGAAACTGGTAGGAAATAAAAATACGAATATTATGGACATGAAAAACAAATAGAAATTTATTTTTACCAACATTTGATAAAACACGGGACATACAAGTATAATAATGAAAAACATAAAGCCATTACCGTTGATGCGACAAAAGTCATAAACTGAGATTTGCTAAAACCTTCTATTCATATATTTTTCAAAAAGTACAAGTAAACACAACCCACTAAAGCCTACATTTATTTTACCTTATTTATCATTAAAATCTCACATAATTGAAGATACGAGTGGATGAAGGTGCTATGTCGCTTTTTAAAAACTGTCTTTTTTGCATGAATCAAGGTGTTTGGTACCCATCTTTCACATAGCACCATCGACAATTCCTGAAATTCAAGAACACTCGAATCTTGTGGATGTATGAAGGGGTTATGTTACACTACATTTGAGAAAAATTACATAAAAAAAAACAACTTAATTTCTGAAAAAGTTTGATTTTGTAACATAACACCTTCATCCACTCGTATTTTCAATTATAATGTGAAATTTTATTCATTTCAAGTCTCCACATATCAACAATATTTACACTCTTACATGTTTTCGTAACACAATACATAAAAAAAAGCAATTTTCCCACACAAACTTTGATTTAAACTTTGGGAATAAATTGTTATTTTACGCACATATACTTGTTCCTCAGTGCGGTTGTTTCAGTCCGCTGTTTGCTCTGCACAATTCTGAATTGTATTTTAATATGTTATTGTGATTGTTTTAATGTTTTGTTTTGTTTTAATTTTAACATTTGTTTTTCTCTCAACACATTCTGTAATGACATATCATTTTTATATTACAATTCAACATTTTGTCAATATTTTAATATTAATAATTAATTTTAACATATATATTTGACATTGCTATTCATCTTATAGTTTGCCTGATGATGGTAGCGAAATAAAAACACACATTCATCCAGTGACTTTCGTTATTATTAAAACAATTACTTATATTTTTGACTTATTTGGAAACGTCTAGGATAACTATCGATAGTCAACAACATGTTACGAAAGTCAAAAGAATAAATCACATAAGTTAACGAGAACGATTCTTTCCTGTTTTTCTCCTTAACAGTTATTTACTCGAGAACTATAAACATCATGAAGTTAAAACTTTATGAGATTCAATAGTATATATAAAGCTACTTCAGAAAAAAAAAAGGAATTATCAAAGAAATCTATGGAGGGATCGATTTTATTCTTTACTAATTCCTTTGAATTTGTTTATTTCCAAAAGTATTTTTCTCCCTTTTATTTCACCACCCGTTGTTCTTTGCATCCATTTGTATTCAATTAGTTAATTCTAAATAAACAATGAACTAGTAATTAGTGCTTTCAACCGAAGCCGTATGATTACACGCTATTGTACTGTAAATTGTTTGCCTATTTCAGCAGCATCATTCGATTATGAAAGAAGCGGGAAAACAAGAGAAATTCTCTAATCAACGAACCGAACTCGCTTGCTTGACCTCTCAGTGTAGCGTCGATGCCCTTACATTACATTGCGAATCGATTGACAGGCTGAAAAGCCCCTTTCGCCTGACGGAATTTTTGTTTGTATCAGCAAAATACCAGCACGAGAAACTTAATTGTTGCAAATTGACTGCCGCCAGCTTGCGACCACAATCCCTCCTATTCGCAGAACAAATAGCACCCCTCCTTTGTATCGCTGCCGACTAAAGCGCAGTTGAACGAATTTCACGCGAGAACAGGCAAACTCACAAGTCAATATGAGGGCAAGTTGTGTATTTAGCAACTGTTCCGGGCGTATCCCGATAAATTTATTATTTGTTTGTGTTATAATGCGATTTCGCTGACGGAATTACAATTGCTATTATCTGTTCATTTAGTGTATAACGATTAATTATAAGAGGAAAGAAATTAGAGCATTGTTTAACTGGAATTATCTTTTTTCAGGTAGTCCTCTTCGGAACTGCTATAAAAGGTAAGAATTTCACACCGTTTTCGTACTAAATAATTTAGTGCTTTACGTATTTTATAAGACGCCGACTTAATACGGTCTCTGCTCGTGAAAGGTGTTAAATTATGTAAATCTGATTGTCGTCACAATAAAAACAAGTGAGTGGCTGGTAATCAAATATGGTAATTTATGAAAATTGACTATAGCAGGTGAAAAATTTTATTTTGCTTTACGCTCTAATAGGAATATTACGCGTAGTGATACTAAATTTAACACAATCTGGCTTGCTGATCTTGTTATAGGACAGCTTTCAATCGATGGTGAAACGGGGTATTTTTCGATATAATGTTGCAAAATATTGGTTTTTTTTTTGTAATGGTATAAAGTAAATGGCGAATTCTCTCTTAAAATAGATTAAAAATGCAAGAAAGAAAATGTTGAAATGTTTAAAAGCAGTTTTTCTCCATAGGCAAATCGATCTCGTCATTAATTTTTAGTAGTAGTTTTACCAACAACCTGTTTTTAAAACCGCCCAATGAATATGAGATTATAGATACACAGTAAGAACATTTGGCGTATAATTTTAGCTAGTGCATTAGGTAGAATTTAAGGGTAGAAAAATATACACTTTGTAGTGCTAAATCTAACGATAGAAATTGGTAAATACTTTACCAAGGACACGTGTTTGAAAAGTACACTAAACGAGTAAACTGGTATTATATGTATTGCTGTAAGCATAGGCTGCAGCTGAGCATTGCCGAATCTTATGTTATAAGATGACTAGTTTTCTAGCCGCAGTAGCAAATACGTTAAACCTGCTTTACGATCAGAATTGCCGTGAAGATGGCGGTCTCCTATTTCATTTACTAGCTTTCCATACTCGATATAAAGTTTCTACATCATGGCAGACATAACAATCAAATATTGATTGCTTGCCAAATGAATATTTCTTAGGAACTATTGAACCTCTTGATTTTTGCGACGGCAATGTGTAATTGATATCGATTATGTTCAGGTTTTTTCATAGGAAGAAATTTTTACTAAATCACTATTTGTTTCAATTATTTTTCTAGGACCTAAAAGTATTTTTTACTGACCATTTAAAAGCAATAATTTCAGATCAATGCATACTTATTAACGACGAAGAAATCTTTTTCTCAGTGTAAGAAAAGTTACACTAAATAATAATGATGCATTAGAAGTGTATCGACTTAGCATTTGTGAAGGGTACATTTTACATTACTATTTACACTTGGACCGAGTACACTTTTAACACAATTTAGTGTGGACCTCTGTGTTACAAATGCTAATGTATTTCTAGTGTTAAATAGTGTAAAAAAATTTACTGTTTATTAATTAGATCTGTAAAAGAAGAGATGCTAACTAAGTCATTGTATCTGCTGATATCATTAAACCGTTTCGTCTATTTAATTTAATCGCAGTTTCTCCCTAAAAGTTCTAAAGATTAGTAAAACTATCCCAATTTATAGAAAAGGTAATAAGTCTGCTGTAAGTAATTATCGACCAAGCTTATTACCTCCTGTATTTGGACAAATAATTAAAAACATAGCCCACGATTAATTACCTATCATTTATTTAAAAATAACTTAATATCTAATTCGCAATTCTATTTATTTTGAAGAAAATTGACATCTTCCGCCATCTTACAATACTCAGATAAATTATACAATACGTTGATAGTAAATATATTATAACTAGGAATATTTTTCGACTATATAAAGTATTTAATGTAATTGAATCATTACGTGCTGCTATATAAATTACAATTCATTGGTGTTCCCAGAATTGCTTATAATTTATTATCAATGAAATTTGAGAAGGGCAACATAAACTCTTGAATCGTCTGATGTCAGTATAACATTCGAACATACGCAAGACTCCTTTCTAGGGTCCACGCTATTTTTGATATACGTGAACTATTTGTTTGCTGATTTATCATCAATATCACAAGCTGATAGATAGAAGCTATAACGTATCCCCCTCTACTCGCGACAGCGCAGCGTATCGATCTTGGTTGATTTAATTCTCTCTGAATGTTTAATTGGTTTGGGATGTATATATATGCTTGGTGAGAATTCAAAACTATGCTTGATAAAAACTGAGTCAATGACTTTTTGCATCGATGGGGAAGTGAAACCGAAATGTAGTGATGTGATTTTTAGGAATAACAGTGGATTTTACTTTGTGGTTTGAATCACGCTGCTATAAGTTGGAAGACAGGATATCGTCAGCAATATATGCTATATTTTAACAAGTAAAGTTGATAATACACTGCGCAAAATTGCTTTAATTTGCGTATGTTAGAAATACGCTAGGAGTACGGGAATTGTTTTCCTGGGGCAACTAACCTATTGCAAGCGATGTTCCTCTTGCAAAAGAAAATTATTAGATCTATAGTTTGGTGCAGCATTTTCTCTGAATCGTGTCGTCTTTTGTTTAAAAATTAAGTATTTGAACGTTAATAAACGCTGTACATTTAATAATTATTATTTTGTTTACGAAAAAAGTTTAATCCTTTACCAAAAAATAGTATTATATGCAAAAAATAGAAACACGTCAAGTGCATAATCTCAATATACCCCAACATAGAACGAAGTTGAGCCTAGCAGAGATATAAAGCGATAGTATTGTACAATAAATTACCAGTAAATTTAAAAACTCTAAAAACTCCCATCTCTATTCAAAATATAACATAAGTCATTCATAAGTATTGGACGCAATAATGGTACAATCAAGTAAATTGCCCTTCTCAAAGGGTTTTGATATATCAATAGAAAAAAGTAACCATATTTATTCACGTCGCAGTCTCCCAGATGATCATAATAAATTACATAACAGCGTGATAGCCGTCAAATATGTTATCCAATATCTAGACTCTTTCATTGATAGAAAATTTGAGCTTGTCCCATCCTATAGATCAGATAATGGTTAAATGTTATGATATGCATTATACACTGTTTAAAAAAGGTTGTCGGATATTTACCCATTATAGTACTGGTAGAAATAAACAAAAAGTTAGTCAACATGGGTCGCATTCAACTGTTTTTGACATATAGTCGATTGCATATTTTAAAATAAAAAAAAACATTTTTCGGTTTGAGAATAGTTCCTTTGTCAAACAACTGATTGTGACTTAAAATTAGTTTCTTAGCATCTGTCATCAGATATTATCATTTGCGTCAATTTTTTGTTGTTCTCAAATTATGCATAAGTACACAAATGCAGAAATGGCCGATATGCATTTTATGTACAGTCGTGCGAATGAAGCACGGCGTATGTATGCCGAAGAATTTCCAAATCGGTTGTTACCGAGTGATAAGATTTTCTCAAGACTTCATATCCGGCTGTCCGAAACTGGTTCATTTAAAATTAATGGTGGTTTTGGTAGACCTAGATCAGTTTCTTCTCCTGCAGTAGAATTAGATATTTTGAGACGGGTAGAAGACAACCCAAATATTAGCACCCGAAGACTTGCCGCAGAACTGAACGTCAGTCATCCTCTCATTTGGAGAATTCTGCGAGAACACAGCTCTAACTACCAGATTCAACGCGTGCAAGTTTCTTGCTCCTCTCGATTATGATGCACCTAGGTTTTTTTGTCATGGGTTTTACGAAAGCTGGCAGAAACTCCTGCCTTTGCGACTCAGATTTTATTTAGTGACGAGGCTGGGTTTACAAGAGACGGAATATTCAATTTTCAAAATAATCACGTCTGGGCAGATGAAAATTCCCATGCTGTTATTGAACTGCATCACCAAAACCGTTTTTCGCTAAATGTTTGGCTTGCTATTTTTGGAGACTGTTAATTGGTCCAGTATTTCCCTAATCGTTTAACGGGACAAGTATACTTGGATTTTTTAAGAAATGAATTACGGTTTTGTTGGAAGACGTGCCACTTTTTAACAGATTAAATATGTGGTTTATGCACGATGGAGCTCCTGCGCATTTTCCATCGTAGTTAGAATTTCTTAAATCAAGATTACAAGAGAGATGGATAGGACGGGGTGGACCAACTGCATGGCTCCTAGGTCCCTGACCTGACACCTCTAGACTTCTATGTTGGGGGCATCTAAAACAATTAGTGTACGCATGATCTGTAACAATTTGGAAGAACTCAGGCAACCAATCGTAAATTGTTGCGAGGAAATTCCGAGGACTCAGAATTTTCGAAAGATTGCGTCGATCTTTCATAAGAAAGTGTGAAGCGTGCTTAGAAATAACGGTGGACATGTAGAACAATTTCTTAGCTTTACTTTAAATAAACATTTGTTAATTTACATTGGGATCAGAATTTCTTTGAATTTTTATTCTACTAAACAATATGCAATCGACTATATGTACAAAACAGTTGAATTGCGGACCATGTTGACTAAGATTTTTTGTTTATTCCACCAGTACTACAATTGGGTAAATATCCGACAATCTTTTTTTAACACACTGTATATTAACTTTTCAAGCATGCTCGTTGAAATCAATGGCTGGCTGATTATGCGTTCTCTTTGGAAATACAAGCAAAAAGGATATGGATGTGCTCAGAGTTTTCAGCAATAAAGTTCTTCGAGTTGGGTGTAATGACATCTAACTCCACAAGAAGAATTGTACATTGAAGCACAAGAGCTACCTATACAATTACATCAGGAATATCCGGCTTCCAGATATATAATGAATACAAATATTGGTGGCTTCATGGGAATCATTAATAATATTCATTTCAGATTTGACAATTTCATATTCGTTAAAGAAAAATTGCACTCTGGCAATTTTTCTTTAACGAAAACTGGCGTACAGATGTGTTATAAAATTTGAGTTGGTGGGCCAAGCTTGCTAGCTTTTGGTTTGGATTTAAGGAATACATAGCAAATTATGGCTATTGAAAACTAGAATCGTCCACTGGTTTACAACATATAAATAATACCTAATATAATATCAACATGGAAAACCTTGAACTAATAAAGGGTGTAACTTCGCCAGGTCAATCAAACACATGTAAAACCATATTCATGAAAAATATTCAAACAATTTACTTAACCGGGAATATGCTCACTAGCACTATTCAGTTTTGATGGATTTATTATGGTAAGACATCCATTATTAGTATTTGGAATTCTAACAGGTTTGAGGGAGGCGTACAAAAGCACTTATAAATGTTCCTTTTTAAGGAAATGGTAACGTTGCACGTTTAGGTAATAGATTTTTCTTGGCTCATTCGGCTTTCGGTTGCAAATGGGAATCTGCGAATACCCGAATTGTTAAACTGATCTAGTGTGAAGTGATTGCTATTGTATGTGTCAACATTACATTGTTTTTTTAGTACTCTTTATATCATTGGCCATAAATTTTTGTTCACAGTACATACCTATGGATATTTATTTACAAAACTGTTAAAGGTTATTGTTAAAAGAGTACTTACATTTTAATAATGATTAGAGTAGATTAGGCTGCGTGGCTTATGGACCTGTTTCACCGCAATCTTTTCAGAACTATTTGTGATCTTCTTTTCCCAGAAGGCACTCCTATTTTGCTCTCTTAATACGGCGTATCATCTTTGAGAGATGCTCCTTTGTGTAGCTGTTAGCTGTAGGACTCTCCATGCTCAGTGCTAGAAATCTTGTTCTTGTCAAGCCGTTGCACTGGAACCGTACATGATACGGAAATGGCTCCACATTTCCGCCTCTTAGCAGAATCTGGAGGTAGCATCATCTACCAGGCCTATATTATACATATGCGTATTTGGCCTGGAGAGATCAGTCAGCAGATTTACCATCATTTTGGCATTTTTCTTTACTCATTAGCTCTTTAGTAAATTCAGGCTGCTGTTCCCTCAGAAATGCGTTTTGGTTGTCTCTGTTCTGGTGACTTCAGCCATCAGTCTTTGGACCCTTTATGTATAAATTCACTGGCGGACTGCGAATTGGTAATAGAAAATGAACAGCGCAACTCCAAAGAATAACTTTAACGAGCCTCGCGTAGACAGATAATTCGCTGTGTCATTTCTCAGTGACTGGGAACCCAGGCAATGTTAATTTCTCTCTGGTGCTCACCTCATTTAAGTGGCTCGCACAGTCTCAAACCAGCTTGGAGTCGACATATATGGAACTAATCGTTTTAGGTTTTGACTGGCTATCACAGAAAACAGGACGCTTTCACCTAACCCGATCCATCTTTGTATTTATAATAATAATATTAATAATAATTCCTGCCTTGGCATCCCCAACAGCTTTCGCCAATTGCAGGAGCATCGGCCCACCCATGAGTTATTATTATGCCTGCGTCCGTGGAGCGACTTAAGATGTTCGTCTCTCAGCATTCGCCAAGGAGTGAGGAAAACCTCTAGACCATCAGCCGGGCATCATCTTATCTCACAGAATGGTGAAATGCAGCAAGTTCAGCCCAGAACACCGTTGTGTCCTTGCTGAAACTTACCGAAATAATCTTTTTGGGCTTCTTTACATATATTTCGGCTCCTACACCATAGTCTGTTTAAGAGCTGTCCGTATACTAGCTCGAGTCCGCTCTTACTAAAGTGACTTTCCCTCAGTCCTTCTTATCTGGTTTTCTTTCTTTAGAATGAGAAATAAAGTTTGCATTTTTTACGGCTAAAAATGTTAAATCAGCTGACAAGCATTTTTGTTTTCTACGCAATGGTACTAGATACAACACGTATGCCATAAAAAGAAATGAGTTTAAACGGTTTTGAAATTTAAGCGATTACTTGTGATACATATAACACACATCTCTACTTCACAACAAATGTAAATTAATAACTGCTTGAAAAGAAAGCAATAAACGGTCGATTATTCAGTTTGCCAGTGTTGTAGGACCGCAATATGTAATGGCTTTATTCAAGTAGGTTAATAGATTCGTAGATAATTCTATTACCTTCCAGTTTTTTGTGTGTATTCTACAATACACGATTACTTTCACTGTTTGTGTACTCATTTCCTGTACATTTTATGTGTTTATGGGAGCTTTTAAGCTTATAAAAGCTTTTAAGCAAATTAATGCTAAATGGAATTAGAGGAAGCTTTTCCAAATACATATACCTTTTTTCCATTTTTATTTAATTCTATCTTAAAACTTAAAGATGCCCAGGTGTACGTTAATTTTGGAAAAAGGCTTTTACTTCAGATACTAAATAAAATTATTTTAGGTACTTTCCGTGTGAGTTGTGTAATGTACAGTAAAAAGTATTTTTGTTCCTATCGGATGGTACGACTTAAAAGGAAAATAGCCTTATTTAAATATATTTATATTATATATTTATACTTATTTAAATCAGTGAAAATAAAATAAACAATTGAATTGGTATATGCAGAACCGGCACATGTTCATATTTTCTAAAAAAGATTCTATAGATGTCAGTTCCGAGTTTTAGTAGAAAACTTATATGTAAATAAGTCATAACTTTAGTTAATTATTTATTGAAGTTATTAAAACGAAAAAAAGAGGTTAAACTTGCAAAAACTGTGGAATGTTTTCTACGAATTGTGTTTTTGGACATGTGTTGTTTCTGCATACCCCGATTCAATTGTATTTTACTGCTCATGATTGTTTGAAATGGATAAAACTTTGCATGTAACCACAACTATTTTTTTATATTTTCCATATAAAATTCGTATTTTGGGAAAATGTTTTGGCAAAAATCTGAATTACTGTTAGAAAATCTCCTTTCGTGCAGTCAACAGTGGTGGCTCTTTATGGTAATGTAGCTTATGTTTTGACATCTTACATTTGATATTTTTCTATAGATTTTTACATAGAGCAATTACACGACTGTGTTACCAACATCACCAAGATATTAATATCCACATAAATAAAAAGAATCCAATTTTAAATAGTAACTAAAAGTAAATTAATGCGAAATAGGAAAAGGCTTCTGCAAAGACATTTGCAATCTCGAGAGGTTCAGCAAATTCTCTGACATTTTCAAAGAGCTTCCTAAGGATCTGAAGCCCCCTGCTATCCCTAATCATAAGCCTATCACTAAGGAACTTCCACAAATCACTAGAGACCTCTGTCTGGCCTGGATAAAAAAAAACAACCTGTTAAAGGGTCATCCCAATCATGCAGAAAGGCCAGCAATGGAAGGCAAAAAGATAAAGTCAATGTGGAAAATGTAAGCTAAACCACCAAGGATAATAAGAAGAGTATTGTATATTAAAAAGACCTAGTGAATACTCTAGAACACCACCGCAGACCTCGAAGACACCCAATGAACGTTTTAGCGAAGCAGCGTCGGGATTAGAGAAACTCTGAGTCAAAAGCAGATGGATCTGATTCAGAAACGACTGCTGATTACGATGTACAATTACTCCAAGTGAGACCATCAATTTCATGCAGTTCACGAAGATTACCTTCTCTGGAAAAGTATTATATATAAATGAGCTTCCACAGCCAAGACAAAGGCATTGATGACGAATCTTTGAAAGGGCTCGAATTTGATTACTGTGGAATCCAAAGAAGCTACGGATACTAACCCTGAATCCAGGGTAGTAGGAACCAATAAGGTTGTAAGGTAAGGAGTCTAAGGATGTAAGCTGGTTTATGGTAGAAGTACCCAGAATTACTGAAAACAAGAATACGTCGAAGCATTGAATTATCCCATCGGTATATTTAACTTGATAGCCATGACCTACAACGAACCAAGGACTGACTAGAAAGCTTATATTTATAGCTGAACTTGGCTTCGATTTAAATAGCATGAAAATTGGAGAATTAAATGTAAAAAGCCAAGAGACCGCAGTGCTTTTGGACACTCTCTATCAAACCTCCCCAAATCAAGTAAAAAAAAAAAAAAACAGCAGTTAAGCAAAACTACAGGAACTTAAAATTTAATGAGAACATTTTGCACAGTGACTGTTAGATGGAACATGAAATTGCTTAAATCGATTCTAGGAGATACGTCAATACGTATTTATAGATGGTCACCTTTTGACCTAAATTACACTTTAATGATCCAACTGCAACCGTATTTTGAGGTAAAACGAATAGTATTCAAAAATTAAATGGCAATATTTCCGTTCATTTGTCAGATATTACAACTTTATGGCAAACAAATACTTTATATTAGATTTTGGTGACGTCAAGGATTAATTATATTAATGCAACTAAATCTCTGATATTTACAAATGCGTTATTGTTTTACAATTGAAATAAATTATTAAAAGTATAATGAAAACATGTCATAACATATTTAATTACTTTTCTCTGCAGGAAGCGCAAATGTAAAGAACTTTGTTGCTAATGTCCAATACATGCAATGTCGTTAATTCATCTATTATAAAGGAATAACGTCAATGGTGTCGTGTATCTGAGGCAGTATTATGGACATAATCGCAGCGATCGCTCGCATGGTTTACTCACGTACCTAACTTGTACTTCGTTAAACACATAAAGGATTCCGTATTCCAACGATCGGGCGCTTCATCTAGGTTGGCGGTCTAATAGAATCCCAATAAAATCAGCTACGTAAATCAGATTGACGCTTACGTCACCAGATACACTGCTCTTCCAGGCTTTCCTTAAATTTACGTAGAAGGTGGTTATATTTAATCACTAGGTGTTGTAATTCGCAAAGTAAATAAGTTTTTTGGGTCGAAAATATGCGTATGATAATTAATGCAGTTTGGGGAAAAAACAAGTTGGTATTTTTTGAGTCTGCGTGGTTTACACCATAGGAGTGGCATTTATTTACACTTGATATTTTCTAGCGCCACTAGCGAGTGTATGAAACTAACGCATGCGCACATCTCTGAAAGAGAAAATGGCGGTGCCGAAGTTGTTTTTATTTGTTATCGTGTTCATTTTATTCCTCTCTCTTTTTTGAAAGGTTTTATTTCTTGTTTACCTATTATTTTTATATATTATTCAGAAAGATATTTTTGTAATTAGTTAGTGATGTAGAGTTAAATTAGATAAAGGTAAATAGCATGGTTCATGAACATTATTTGTATATTTTGGTTTATTAACTTAATAACTATTAAGCTTTTTAATAATACGTCTTGATAAAACATCTACTCTATTCTACTAATTGCCATGACACAAGAAAAATTTCATACAAATAGAGTTCTCCTAGAGGAAATTTATATCAACCTGTAAATTTGCAATTTTATAATTGTAGTATTTGAATGTAAAAACACCCTGGTATATATATCCTAATAGTTTTAATGTTTCGTAACGTTTTGATCAATAATAGTTAATTTATTTAACTTAATTTATATTTAATCAATTTACCACGTCAATCAAAGAAACGGAGTGCTACCTTCATCAAATTATATATACAGACATATTAAACATTTGAATAAAGGGAATTTTATCCTATATATACTGCATCGTAAAAAAATATTGTGATCATAATATAATGATTTTACAGTATCTGATTACATTCGTGTTTCTAAATAATTCATACCGAATAAATACAGTAGTGCCTGTTTTAGAAGCGAGGTTACCCTAAGAACACTGTAAAATAACACATTCATTTTATTGTAATACGTATCACAATAATAATTTATTTATATTATGCCAAACATTTGGATTTTGTTATAAGATTAGAACTATACGCAATTGACCTGCTAAAAATGAAAAAATGGAAAATTTAGCTTCAATGAAGTAATTTTTGGGAAAATCCTGATTTTTAATCTTTCTTAAATATATTTACAAAAGTTTGAATTCTAAGCAACTTTTTCAAACAACTTTTTTGGATATCATGTATCTAACCTCACTTTTTGCAGATCCATGACATATTTTTCCCGCCGTACTAGTAGTCAAAATAAATAGTTTCCAAATAGATTTTGCGGTTCCTAGACAAGCACAATCTATTTCCCAAAAAAGTTTTAGTATATTCTGATAATAAATCAAAATGTTGCAATATTTATGCCGGTCACTGTATAATTTGACAAAGGTAGTACTCCATTTCTTTGATCGACGTGGTAGAGTGATTAAATATGAATCATATTAAATGAATTGCTTAAGTTTTATCATTTAAGCAATCTACCAGGTCAATAAAAAAAGATTTATTTCATTATTTAGCCTATGTTTAGTAGTTAATATACATAAATATTTACTTTGTAGCACTTAACAGTTTAATTTTATCTGTTACATATTTTAGTTTGATATCACTACGGCGCTGAAGCTTCTGCCAATTATGAGAGCAAGAATGACCCTTAGGAGATTGCTTCCCCATTAATAATGATTTGGTTAAAAATAACAAAACGGTTGTACTTTCTCCACTGAAAAGATCGATGGTTTAATGTTGAAACCAAACTCTGGGAAAAGAAAAATCTCAAATTTTCTTAACTACTATATACACCCGGTATTAGTTTATATTTGACATTGTCGACAAAAGTGCAGTTCAATTTTATTTAACTGAATTCATTTGTTTTCTATAAATTCCGATTCTTTATAGAAAAGTGACGCATGAGATAAACAATAGTTAGTGCTTCGCCTAGGCTTCTGTTTTTTTTTGTATCCACCTGAAACATTACAATATTTAAAGTAAAAACATTAAGATGTCGCATAAAGAATATAGTATCTTATATAGAGTAGCATCAGGATTATCAGAACATTAATTTATAAAAAGTGTTTGCGGAAAGGCAAATGTTTGAAATGGAAATCTCTATTTTTTCTGCTGTATTAATATATACAGGATTTTGAATTGAAGTGGCTAGTTAGAAGTTATCGGAGATAACGAGAACTTTCACTTTAGAAATTTGAGGTTTGAAATGGCTTGGTACTTACTTTCTTTTTAAAATATTTCCAAATTCTTTATACTTCCAATTAAGCAAAAATCGCCATGAACTTTGTTATTTTAAATGGAACCCCTTCTGTATTGTTTGAATTTTTTGAATTCACCACAAAATTCTATGAGGATACAGTTGGAGTACCTTATTTTCAACTGTTTACGATTTTTGTTAAAAATTTTGACATTTACATCATTGCACGTAATTTTTACTTACTCCAAGTTCCTGAGGTCTCCCATTTTTAAAACTTTTTTTAAAAGAACTATTGAAGATGGGTTAGGAAATGTCCAGCAGATTGGTATAGAATTTTATAAAGATATACAGGATTGATCTACTTAAAAAAAAATAGTTTTGAAACAGTTGAATGTAGGTATAGGAAACCCTGGTAGTAATCGATATAAAATTTTATGATGAATTTAAAAAATGTAATAATATACAGAGTGTTTCATTAAAAATAATAAAGTGAATGGCGACTTCCCGTTAATCGAAAATGCGGGAAAATATTTCAGAAAAAATCATCATCATCATCAAAATCCATTTAGCACAAACCCCAAATATGTAAAGCTGAAGAATTTGGTTAAACCAGAAAACGTCTATCTCTAAGTGTGTTAATTTCATCTTTCAATAATTGTTCACGAAAACAGTTAGAATTGAACTGTCCATTACATGTAAACTAAACTACTAACGCCTCCTAATTACTCAAGCGTGTAACACAGTGGTATCACGAATATATAACACTATTGCTCAATCGTGGTAAAGGTAGTAATACGTATCGTGCAAGCTTTAAAAACTACGCCTTTGTCAGAACTACAATTCGAAAAAAGTTATAAAATGATTGCACAGAAAATTAATTTAATGGATGTGCAAAGTTATGTTCCCGCGATTGAGAAAATGCCGGCACTTGGCAGTTAAGACAATATTAGGTTTGTTCGAACATGCAATTCGCGAACGGTTCACGATCATGTGAACCAATCAGACACAACACATTTCAGTTCGCGAGAACTCCAATCCGTTCTCTGATTGGTTCATGTGATCACGACCGTTCGCGAACTGCATGTTTGAACAGCCCTATTATCCAATAAGATCAATACAAACATTTTGCAGTTATTGGAGAAAAAAAAAAAACAATAAACTATTATAACTTTTGTCAGTTTTATAGGCATTTAGCCGCGCTATGCGGCGCATGGATTTGATAATTGCGCTATTTATTTTGTTTGATTTTTATCTCACATTAAATACCCTAAATAATCGTTTTAAAACTATAGCTCGCCTCATTTGCTTTAACAATATCTTAACCGCAATAACTACCAATTGAATTAGCAGATGTGGAAAGAGAACCAATAAATAGAATGCACAATGATTTACGATTCAATTTAGAGGCTACAAGTAACGACAGCGGTGGTAAGTGTAGCAGACAGAAATGCACCGGCAATAAACGTAGGTACCAGACGGATACCTACCTATAAGGGTTTCTAATTAACTTTACACGGGCTCCGCGCCGTCGTAAAACTTTAGCGGCACACTACTCACACCTACTCCACGGGTAATAAAAAACGATTATCCCAAAGCGGAATTTTTTCGCCGCCATTCGTTAGGACATTCGAGCTTTCCCACTTACTGGCGTGGAGAAAGAGCGTTCATCTGTTTGCTTGCTTTTAAAGCGCGAATCAGAACGACTTCTTGTAGACTACTGTGTCTACGCGCGGGTGTTTAGGTTAGTTACCGTTGCTTTTTTCAAAAATGATTACCAAGGCCGGGAAATCCAATTCCGCGTCGTTTGGGAATGTAAATCATGTTTGAGGTGCCAATATTGCTTGTGCCTTTACCGGTGGCGTCTGAAGGACGGATTTCGAAGCCGTTCCAAGAAAAGAAACTCTAATTCGGTTTTTATTGATGTTAAATTAACGTTTGGAAGAATACGGTGGGAAGTTTTTATTTTAAGGCATTGTTTATGTCAATTTTGATGTAATAAAAACGAAGAGTAGCGTTCTAAACATACGACCATGTAATTGTCTGTTAATATATTTAACCCTATCCCATTCTAACTTTCTTACAAAAACTTTAAAAGTTGACAACAAGATTTGAAATCAAATTTTGTATATAACATTATTATTACTATAAGTCGGGTTCGATTTCACAATAAGGTAACAACAATACCATATAACAATCTGAAGCAATATTCATAAAAAAAAAAATAGATACAATTTAACGGCGCATCCACCAAACTTTTAACTATAGGTTTGGTCGTATTTCCAGAAAAAAATTGCTTACTTGGTTCATGTGGATGTGGAATGAATGGTTAAATTAACGTATTCCTTACAAAAAAGTTAGAAAGGGGAGTAGATACAGTGCGCCAAAATCAATCTCGCGGAATTAAAAGGTATTACCTGTAAAGAATTTATTCTTGGAAAGTAACGGGTTTAGAAATGTTTACGGATGGGTCGAAGAGTGAGGGTGATACAGGCGCAGCTTTTGTTGTCTATATTCTAGCACAGTATTTTAGATAGGGAAATCTGTGGTGCAAGTGGTTGGGATTTAGTAATACGTTTAGTATTGTAGTGGGTGTACTAATTCATATTTTCTGGATCATTCCATCATAATGATTATTTACGAAAACAGCAACTTGGGAAGGTAAATGTTTTATAATCTCTAAATAGTGGCTTACATGAATCTCTAAGCCTTAATCTAAACGCTGAACTGGAAACAAAGCTATAATTTGACGTAATATACAAAAGGTTTTGTAGCAATTCTTTTGATGCTACTATCTTTTTACAGTTTTCTAGAGCAATGCAGTCAGCAGTGATTTCAAGAATTACATTTTTTATTCTTTCAAAATTATCGGCGAAAAAAATTGCAGCCTCTAACCATGTACCCCATCTCGTAATAATCGGTTGAGGAGGCACCGGGAAGTCGCTCCTTATAAAATTGGATTCGTAAAGGTGCTTTTAAAAATACTTTTTTGAACATTGCTAATTAAATCATTAATCAAAGGAACTGATTCCTAATGTCTTCGGCTACACGATTGAACCCATGAGCTATACAAGTGGTATGAATATTGTTACTACAAAAAAATTTAAAATTTTGCGCAGCTTTTAAAATGTATGGTGCAGCGTCGGACAACTTTAGTAAATTTTTTTCACAAAGTATATTTCCAGGTAAAAAAATAATGATAAACCTTCTTGAACGAATTGGGCAATTGTCACATTATTTGTTTTTTGAAGTTCTTTACAATAAATTAAATATGATTTACCTCAATACTCTTCATGAAGAATTCTATTGACAAATGGGCAATATAACGGCTACACTTTATCCGTATTTCATCTACCATGATAAATAAAATTATTCCTACAATTGTTGAATTTCTGCATTGTTTGCTGGTAACAAGATGACATAATTTTTCGTAAGGTACTTTTGTCAGGTATATTATATTTGCATATTTTTGCAGAAATGATTTCAAATTAATTTGTTTGTAATCTTGCTAATGGTATGTTAGACGAAATACTGCGGTACGCAGATCCTATTTATATTTTCTTGTTCTGAGTTTCGTGAAGTTGATGCTACACATTGACATATAGATTGCTGCACACATGCGGATCGCTTTAGTTTTTCACATTTCCAATATGTGATGGAGTTTTAGCTGTTGATCAATCAGGTATTTTCTCTCAAAGATACCTAGAACAACATTGTCATTTTATATCAAAAGTTAAAGATTTAAAACAATTGTAAGCTTTTAGTAAAATTAAACTACCAGTTTACTGCAGGCTCGACAAAATATTTTGTCGCCATCTTTACCAGTTCAGGATATGGCTTAATCCATAAAGAAATGTGTTACTATACTCTTGTATTACGCACAGTATTTAAAAACGAACAACAATTACATGCTGTTTCGCTCAAAGATATTCAATGAATGAATAGTTTATTTGGAATTAATAATAATAAAGTCATTTACTACATCCCTTCTGCAAGGCGAAATTAAACACGTCCAGTTATTGGAAAAATATTAGAAAACCAATGTAAAGATTTATCGTTCTAAGAATTGTCGGTTTGTCGATCTACATTAGAATACTAGGATTTTTACTAATAGAAAGGATAAGAAAAAGCTTAAATATGCATAGGAATGCCTAAATATGCAATATAGGCAATCACTAATTAGCGCTAATTAACTTCAATTAGTGTAATACGTCTACATATAGACTATAATTAACATATATGCAAAAAATAAAATATTGCACTTTGCATATAATCCGGTCTTCTAGTTTATTATATTATATCTCTTCAACAGAAAAGAAATGCGTAGAATAGGAATGCGGCAAGATAAGTAGAATAAGAATTTTTAATATTATAAATTAACAATGCAACGAGAACGTAAAATACCTAAATATAATTCAATACCTAAACGACTGTAAGGGATGGACAAGATGGGCCACGACAAATGGGGACATCGCTTATCTTCAAAACGGCCAGTAAGCATCTGTCAAAATAGCATCCTAATATTGACAATTGCTGTTTTATGTTTGTTGTAATGTAGGAAACTTTACGAGTCGTAATAACAAAGTTATTACTGTTTGTGCGTGAACTTTGCAATTTCCAGAACTTTGTTATTATTTGATGGTGAGTTCAACGGCCAGTATCGGAAGCTTAAGTAAATATTACAAATACACCTTTTTTGCTTATTAATGAATGTATTCATGATTTTTCTATAGTGTATTGTTATTTCAAATATTTAATATGCTATTATAACATAACCAGAAAATGTCCCAAAGGGCAAGATGGGGCTTATTGGTAGGGGGCAACATGGACACCATTTATCTCACTCTTCAGTCTGATCACGTTATGCCGGATATGCCATTATGCTTTCTCGAAGACATAATCACTATTTCTTATGTTAGGAATAAGGTACAGGTTCAATCAAAGCGTAAAAAGGGAAAGACCTTAGAAGCCTTAGAAGCACTACGTATAAAAATCTGGTACAAGAAAATAGAAGTCTGGGGAATCCCTAGGGCAACTAGAATGCTGAGGGAGAGTTAAAGGAAAAAAAAGACAAAGAGAAAACAGAAGAATCAAAAAGCCGATTTTGTAAGAAAGCAAAGAGATAGATTTTTAGAAACGTCAAGGAAATAATCAATTCTTCTGTTGAGGAAGATGACGCTCAATGTTAGTATTGTAAGGGAAGTATTGATACAATGCCATGGATGGCGAAGTTGGGTACAGGGAGCTGTGCGAATAACGTGATGATTCGTCTCTATGTCTCAATTGTGAAGATTAATTAATATTTTATCTTATTGTATTTTATTTTAAGTAGTTCCGCTTTAAAGAGTTAAGCTTGTCTGCATGTTTTTTAAAATAATTTAAGAATCATTTTTTTTACCTAATACCTAGATATTACCTCCCACCCATTCTTAATCACCTGGAAGCCCATCTTGCCCCATGGCGGCAAATGTGTAATTTACACAGTCTTTTAAAATTTTCTCACAACATCAAGAATACCCATCGAAAAATTGTAATTAATCCATCAGCAGATAAATGTTTAAGATTCAACAGCGTACCTAACTTATACTATAAAATTTGAATCCTGATGCAGTGTTAAAAGCTTATGTTCCATCTTCCCAACTTCCTACCTGCA